>QTSX02000062.1:0-213034 GCA_014839935.2 Entomophthora muscae | reverse complement strand
ATAATATTGGATAATGTTGGGCTCCGCAAGGTGGCATATATTCTCAATGAATTCCATATGATTGAGCCTGGTGTAGAAATTGTCTCCCAACAATTGAACACATCCAATTTGTGCCTTCTCTTCCTCCCCTCCTATTTGCTATTCTTTAACCCAATCAAGAAGGTCTTTGGGTGGCTCAAGCAAGTAGTCAAGAAAGAGGTGCCACCTGGGCCTGATAATTTGTTCAATTTTCTGCAGGTTAGTGTCCATACCCTCTCATCTGAAACCTTGGCTAGATTTTATGGCCATGTTGATTTGTTTCTCCCTGTGTGCCTCCCCAAGCAGCCAATCAATTAAAGGCTTTGCAATTCCAAATATTTTTTACATTCTATTTTTTAATATTATTTTTTATTTAGTTTATTTTATATTGGCGTTCTTTATATGAGCCCAATTGTATACCATCAGATATTATAAAAATTAACAAATCAAAGCCAAATGAATGAATGAATAACACACAAAAATAATTATTTTTATTTTTTGATTTTATTTTTGAATATGAATGGTTTGATTAAAGTAGATTTGAAAGAAATTATAAAAAATTTAAAAACTTTATTTGGGTTTGGAGATTTATTAGGGGTGTGAGCAGTAGATTTCCAGGACTTGTTGTTGAAATAAACTAGAAATTTCTATTTAAAAAGTTTATGATGTCATTTCTCATGTACTATATAAATTGCAGCAGCTTGAGTACAGGGGCACTGTGATACAATTGGCCAGGAGTATTTTTTTCTGATGGAGCTGACATATCATAGGTGGCGGCAAGAATAACTGCATCCTGAATAACATGCTCTATTGAGCTGTACCCAGGTGCAATTTTTTCCATCTAGTAAATGTCTAATTTCATCCAGTTTTATATTATTTCAAAAGAGTTGTGTGCTTCTGCTTTAATACCCATCATTATAAAAAGACCTAGGTAAACAATTAAGTGAAGTCTCTGCCCTGCAAACAGGGCTGAGAACTTACAAAACTTATTTTATAGAGTACTTATTTTATTTTTAAGGGACATAATAGCAAAGGTTTTTTACATGGTTGGTGGTATTCCAATCTTGTTGGAGCACCAAAGACCCCAAAGTCTTCAAGGATGCCCACAACAGCAGGCAGGACAGCAGACAGGACGGTGGACAAACTATAGGTAAGGGAGGTTACTCTTTCTTTTAAATTTTTTAGGATGTGTGATAACCTTTATTCTTCCTGGAAACAAAAACATACTTATTCTTGTTTTCTCTCTACTTCAGGTAAGTTTTGATATGTCATGGTGTTGACAAAGTCCTAGACAATAAGGACAAATAGCTTGCAGAATTTGGGAATGTATTATACTGGTTGAGGTGGAGCTTAGGGGCTGCAGCCAAAGCTGCAAACCACCATTTGGTGTCATCTGGTTTAGGCTAGAGCTTTTTGAGTAGGGACAAGGTGATAGGGTAATTCTTCTCTATTTTTTTATCATTTCAGATCAGGCAGCTGGTGTCAAGGCCAGCTGACGCCCTATGTGGGGGACATAGTTGCTTTAAAAGGCCTGGGTCATGTAGGGTTTTAGGTATTGAAAGACTAATCCTTTATTCTCTTCTATAAATAAAAAGCTATTATAATCTTTTTATTTATTTAATATTTTATTTTTTACTTTCTTCTATATCTTTACCTGTTGCTCCCTTGACAGGGGCTGCTTCACAAGACTTCTCACTTGATGGTTTCTGGTCTTCTTCTGTTATTTTATTTTATTTTGTTTCTTTTTATTTTTTAGTTGCTCAAACATCTCAGGATCTTTTTCCCATGCCTCTGCGGCTGCAAACCCCTATGGCTTGAACTTTATGTTAGCAAGAACATCTTTTTGTACATTAAGGAGCCTGGTTGCAAGTTTGTCAGTTGTATTTGGTATCTTGCTCTTCACGGCCTTCACAGTAAGTTTGTTCAGTTTTTCACCTTCTAACACCACCAGTACAACACATCACCTCAAAACTCACCATCTTGAAAAACGTTTTTTTAAATACATCATCTCAAAATTTGGCTATCTTGATTTTATAGTAAAAACATCATTTCAATTTACAGCATTGCAACAATGAAAAACAGGTTTTAAAAATTTAGTTTTTTTGAACTCCAAAAAATATAAAAAATTAAAATTTAAAAATATTTCTAGGCTTAAAAGGCCTCAGAATTTTAAATCTGCAATAAAAAGGGGGGTCAATTAGAAGCAACAAGCCTGCATAAAGGGCAAAAGTCAAAATCTACACAAAAATAAACATTTTTATCTATTATAGCTATGATATATACTTTAAAATAAGCAATTATTTGTACAGTAGTTTTAAAAGCTATGGCAACAACCAAAAATACCTCAGATTTAAACAAAATGATTTCAGATTTAAACAAAATCCAAGTTGCGTGAGATTCAGGATTCAATTAATTTATAAAATTTCAGTTAATAAATGGACTTTCAAACAAAAAAAACAAAATTTCACTAGCCCATTATACAAAATTATATCAAACATCAAGCAGTGTAGTTCAAATCACAAGCAAAATGAACTGACGTAACAGGTGAAATGGATGGATGCTGTTCCAAAGTATACTATAATCCAATCAGAATTCATATGAGGCATCAACAGAAGAACTAAAGTGAAACAAAACTTGAGCAATCTAGAAGCAAGATTACACAAGCACAAAACAAAATGAACTCACACAAGATGTGTAGTATGAGCAGCCTAAAATAGAAAAATAACAGTTTAACAGCCAATCAACAGCTATTCAATTTAGGAACAGAGGCATTTTATCCATTTTCATGGCTCCAGATTTGTATGAAAAGGTTTTGAGAACCTTCCAAATATGGACTTGAGATTACAATAAAAATAAATCATTAAATTTTAAAATTTCTACTTTTAGTGATTTTATCCTAGGTTTTTTACAATGGTTTTTAACAGCAATATCTTTGACGGCGCCAGCAGCAAAGCCAGCAGCAGCCAAGCCAGCTTCAATTGAGGCAAGGCTCAGAATGTGGAGGCACCTGTTTACACCCAAGCCTTTGAGGCGGGTAACAAGGAAGCTGACCTGTACTTGACCACCAACCCCTATGGCTTTGACTTGTTCAGTAGTCACATAGTGTCTAGCTCTGCCCCTGTTCCCGTACCCACCCCTGCACAAGCTGCCCACCAACCAACCAATCAGGATGGCAACCTTGATTCAGAACAACTTCCTGCCACCAGCCAACCTGCCCCCTACAGCTAATCAGACTTCAGCTCCCCCAGCCCAGCGCCCCAAGCAACAAATCATCACCGCCCAAATTCTTCATGAAATTGTGGCACTGAATCTACAGGGTCTGTCCTGGAACAGATTGCCGCTCAGTTGCAATTTACCCAAACTACTGTCATGCGGGAATTCAACAACCTGATGAACAGGGGGAATCTGATTGGGACGGTCAAGAAGCCCAAGAAGGCCCCCGAGTCACAAATATCTGAGGCATACCCAATCATGCTTGACCTCCTCCAGTACGATCTTAAGCTTCCCTTGACCCAGGTCCGGAAGCAGCTTGCACATAATAATATATGGGTCTCTGAGCGCATGGTGCAGCTCTGAATGTATGGGAAGGCGGCTTTCATATGGGTTCTTACCAAGTTTACCAGCAACCAATGGGATGGCACTGAGGATTCCCCGTATGACACCACCATTGAATCAACCCTGGTCTGATGCCTGAATAGTCTAACTGATGATGTCATGTTCATCTCATATTACAAGCTATCAATAGCTTTTGATGATTTTGGCAAGCAAGGAAAAGCTGCTGCCAAGAATAGAAGGAAGAAGGTCAAGAAGGGGACACTCATTGGTGCATTTCTGGCTGTTTCAGCCAAGGGTTTTGTATACTATCAGACAAACCCAGATTTCATTGATGGCTACTCATACAGCCACATCCTTGGTAGATACTTGACTCCTGGGTGTCACAGTAGGTTCCATCATGCCAGGTATTATCTTCCCAAGCAAGAAGGCTCAAAAAGCTGGGAAACCTTTATCAAAATTGACTGAGTTAACGGATTTAAATCAAATGGTCAATCAGAAATAGGTATTGGCTGCTCCAGTATGTCAGCTGAAACCGGTTCCCCTTTCCAAATTGACATTGATAAATTGGTGTAATTTAAGGATCACCTAATATGAGCTTGTCAATCAGCATGGTTGTCAGAAACTAGTCACACAAGGGTTCTTTGCAACCTGGACCAGATACTTACTTGACAATGTGGAAGGAATAGGAGGTCAAGACTCAGGTGGTATTGCTTAGTCAATTTTTTGATATATATTGAATAATTTTCACTGTTTCAACTGAAAGAGTTGAGTCCTCCCAAAATTTTACTCAATAAAAATCATTTACCCCAAGTTCTAATTTACTTTTAAAAAAATGCATCCTGTGGTTGGGTTGTTGCAATATATTCTGTAAAATCTGATTATCAACAGAATCATTTCTGGAAGATGGGGTCCTGCAGTTGGAACTTTGTTGTTGGTGCCGCTCAATGTCAATTTTGCGCCAACCAATTTTGCAGCTCCTCCCCCATTATTGAAACTAAAAATTGTGGTGCCTCCCAATGTCCAGAATTTTACTCTGAAGAATTGTTGATGTTGTCTCAGGCCATTTATCTTGGGCTACTTTGGTTAGGATTAATTGTTCTGCTTAATCCTGGTATTACAATTGAAAATTTTACAAAAAGATATTTGAAGCCACATTGGTGGTTAATCATTAATTCTATGTGGATTTGGATGGTAATTTCCCACCACTTAGAAGCAGCTTCATACTATCCCACAATTTCCGTCACACTGGGATGGCTCAAATTCCAAGTACTGGGTTTTCTTGAGCCACAAGATGGAGGGTAGCTCCACTGCCCTTGAGGCCATCCAGGGACGCGGGCACCAGGCCTCAGTCCACCCTGCCAGCCATGCAGACGTCCATCTGGCTGATGTTGTCTTCTTTAACATGGGATCCACATTACGGGAGCGCTGCCCTCAGGCTTTCAACGACCTTTATCTTGGGGTCCTTGACCACAATTTTCTCTTTGGCTGCCAGAGGGTGGCTGAATTGTTTGTGCAAATGGTTTCTATGTGAACATGGGCAACCAATCACATAAGGATAAGCGCCTTCCACCTTGGGCCACTGCCACTTACCAGCCCATCCAGCCAATTATCAATGAAGAATACAACAAGCATTATATGGCAGCCATCATGTGAAATCCTCCTGCCTCCACCCCCGCCACCAACACCCCTAACCCGCAAGCCCAACCCACCCAATCCCAGACCCCCCAGGCCAGCACCGCCTCTACGTCTTCCTTCTTGCGTTATTCTACCTCCTAGGCATCACTCTACCCCGCCCCAATAAACCCCTGTCACTAAACATTTTCTATTTATATTATCTTTTTTTGAATTTCAATTGTTCATGTTCTCTTTGTTTATAGTTGGTTTTATTCTTTATGTTCAGCTTATTTCTATAAAATCATATATTTACTATGTTGTGTATCTAGATCCAGAACACAGTTATTTTTAGCATTTTACATAGCCCCTTGTGAAAATATTAACAGCAATTTGGTGATCAGCTAAATTTGAATTATAAAATTATAGTGTTAACTGTTTTTAGATAAAGTTGTTACTGATCTGAAAACAAAACCTTAAAAATAACCTTTAAGCCAATCAGGAGCCAAGTGATAAAGTGATTGTTGTGACATAAAGGGTCATTCAATAATTCTTTGATGCATATGCGCTAATTAATATGATTGGCTATATGTTTTACCATTGTATGCCATTGCCGCTGTGGCAAGTTGTTGGTGGACTAGTGCCCAATCAGCTGCTGGGTTAGCACTAGTCCATCAACAACTTGCCACAGCGGCAATGGCATACAATGGCAAAAAATCCAGCCAATCATATTAATTAGTGCACATGCATCAAAGAATTGGGACATTATTTTTCTTGTTATGCCTAGGCGCCAGATTGGTTATTTTATAACTTAATCACATTATTCATATTCAAATTATTCAGAAAGAGTAAAATACAATCAATCCCAAATATTTAATTGATCCTGGGCTTGGGTGATTTTTTAAAAAATAATTCATTGATTTTATAATTGAAAATTGCAACTTATAGTACTACTGAAAATATCTTAAGTGCTACTACAAACCAAAAATATTTATGATGAGTTGCATGGGAGAGTAATAGCAGCCCCAAAGCTATAAATGCTATTACCCTATCTTTGGCTCATCATAAATATTCTTAGTTTGTTTCAGAAAAAAAGGTTGTTGTTTTTGAAAGACTGATAACTCTATTTAAAATACACCCTCTAGTAAGCTGCCCTACTTCATGAACTTGCCCCAATACACTACTAGCATCTTCTGATATTTTTGTTTCTCTGGTATCATCACGTGATTTCAAATGATAAAATATCTCAGAATATTCTGAGAAGCTTTCAAATGTTAAAGGTGAAGTATATAACTTCCCATCTTTCATCAAATATGAAAGATTAATGCGCAGATTTTTAACTTCAAGCTCTCTTTTTATAGGCCTAAATTTCCTTTCATAAATATAAAAAAATGCTTTTTGGGAAACAATTGAACCAGTTAAAGATGAATTGTATAATTCTTTTCTTCTTTCTTCTTTCTCACAAATATTTTTTAGATCATTAATGTTGTTAATATAAAGTACATTTTCTTTTTCCTTTAAAATTTTTGATATTACACCAAAGTGACCATCAACAATGCTTTTTCCATGGCATTCAACAAAACGGTTATATTTTATGGAACCCTTAATATATTTAGGTGCCTCTTTAAATAAGTAATATAAAAATTCATATGATCTAAAATGATTTCCATTATCTGTCCATACTTTTATATTTTTTATTTTTTTAAATCTATCTAATTTAAGAAGACTTATTAGACATTCACCTGAAAATAAAGAATCATGTGATAATATTTGAGACAAAAAATCATGATATTCATATTTAATTTTATTGTTTTCTTTAAAAACTAATGCAAACCCTAATAATGAGATTGGTTTTTTGAATAAAAACAATTATTGGTCTCAATTGGACCACCTCCAACCTTTAAGTTTTCTTTATAATCTATAACTACAACACAAGACTCATCATCTAGTTCATTAATATCTTTTTTATATTCACAATTTTGATGAACATAAAAGTCTTGGTGCTGATTAATAGTCTTTAAGTCATTGTCTATAGATTCTGGTAATGGTAAGTTTTTACTTTCACATTCTTCCTTCTTTTTTCTAGTGAATTTTTTAAATTACAAATATTGCACATATCAGTTTGTTTTTTACTTTTTATTATATTTTTAGGGATTAATTTATAGTAAGTAGAAATTGAAACTGAAATTTCATTTTTATTTTCATATTTTCATATATTTCTTTTTTTGTTTTAAGTAGAGAGTATTTAATTTCAGTTGAGTAATTACTCATCTCTTTTTCTATATCTTTATAAATTTTTTCAGGCACTTTTTTTGTAAACTGGCTTGTTTCAAAAGAATTTTCCAGCAATTTTTTAATTATTTTTTTAGTTATTTCTTTTTTTAATGAATAGTTATTATTTTTTTTGGCTTTTTTTGTTTAAGCTTACATTTTTATTTTTATTTATTTTTCTTGAGTATTCAAACTCACTTTTGGTTATATTAAACCCCATATCATTAAGCTCTTTTAAAGAGTAACTGGAAGTAACCAGAGATCGCAAGGCTGGGAGATGTTTTTGGGGAGAAGATTTCATGAGATCCTTTAAGTTTTCAATGAACTCATTGCCTTTTTGATTTTGAATAGTTGGCAGGAACTGAGCTTTCCCAAATTCAGTTTGAGTAAGGAAGTGCTTGATGAAATTATCAAGATCATCACCAGCAATAAAGAGGAATGCCTTTTTTAACATTGCAATTCTCTCTCTTTTGTTGAAGCTCCCAAGGAAAAAAAGGGTAGCATGGAAGAAGTAAATTTAACTGAGGACATGGTAGTATTTTGAATCTGTAATTAGGTCAGATCTTTGATGTGTGCCTTAATGATGGAGTAGTTATGATCAGAATGTGGTCTTTGAATTGGGTTATTTGGATTAGAAGCTTTGTGGTACTTTAGCTCTTATATACCAAGCTAAATGACACCATTCTGAAAGAAATGGTGTGATAGCTTTTATTATAGTTTGAACTTGAATTTATGTTTGCAGAAATTAATTAAATACCCAGTTTTCATGCACAAGTGATATATGTGAAGCAGCTAAGCATTATTATTACATCATATCCTCTTTGTAATCAATGCAAATCAATTAAAATGATGTATTCAGTTAATTGTAACTCTTCCGCATATTTTTAAAATGATAAAATATTAAAGAATTCCATTTAATGAATGCTCAATTTGAGGTTCGAAGCTCACTTGAACCTTAAAATCAATCTAAACAGTGATAAAAACATCCTAACTTCAAACTATCATAAAATCCTAGAGAATTGAGCTTTTTAAATAAAATAAAATGCGAAAATAAAGCTCTCAATCTTATCTTTAATTTCGTCAAATAAAAAACATCTGTTGTGTATTCAAAAAAAAGTATTTATTAGCTTTGAAGTAATCTACTTTATATCATTAGATATAATCATATAATAAAATCTGGATTATGCTCTTTTAAATTACTTTTGCTTTAATATTGAGCATAGTATACATATTAAAATTTTTACACCAATAGAAAGATAAGATTCTTAGCTTCATTTTGATAGTTTACAGTGTGAAAAAATATTAATTTTTCATTGAGTTATTAATGTTTTAAATATAAATTGTGTAATTAGTTACTTTTTCAAAATCGAACTGTGTTATGCTGCGACTTGAGCAGCATGTGCATTAGAAAATGGCCTAATCTCTAAAATAATGACCCAATTATTGAATGATCCTCTATGTCACAACAATCACTTTATCACTTGGCTCCTGATTGGCTTAAAGTTTATCATTAAGGTTTTGAATTTGGATCAGTAACAACTTTATCTAAAAACAGTTAACACTATAATTTTATAATTCAAATTTAGCTGATCACCAAATTGTTGTTAATATTTTCACAAGGGGCTATATCAAGCGCCAAAAATAATATGGTATCAAGGAAACAATGCCAACACAAAGCAAACAACACATATTGAGATGGGCGTAAAACATATAAAAAATGGGTAAAAAAATGGGATAATGTAGTAGATGGGAAAACAAAAAGGAATAAACAAAAAGGCAACAGTATCAGAATAATACAGTTTTTATTGGGGGTATAGCTATAAAAACATAAGGAAATGTTAATAAAAAATCAATGAGAGAATTGGACAAGCTTTTGAAGGACCTTGACTCTGCAATTGCAGAGATCAAAGAAATTGACCGCAAGGTCAAAGCAAGAGTTAAGTCTGTCATCCTTGACAGAGACAAAATAGACAAGGTGTCTGCAAAGGCCCTTATGACTAAAATATCAGACACTCCCGAGAAGACAATCAAGCGCTTACTAAATATTCAGAAGATGGTGGTTGAGGGCCTCCAGTTTAAGGCGTACAAGCTTTCTGTGCTGCCTGTCTGGGTTGATGACCCTGAAATGTATACCCACCTGAAACATGCAAAGCGCAAAATGAAAGAGGGTACTGAATTGCCTGCTCAACTTCTTGCTCCAGGAATGGCCAAGCCTGCCAAAGCCGCAGGCAAGGAGGAAGCCTGTGAAGGTAACCTAAAAAATAAAATTAATAAAAATTTCCAAATACTTACCTTTTTTTGTTAGAAAACATTGACAGTGAACTCCACCAGGTCCAGGTCCCTTTTGTCTCCCTCATCTTCTACATCAACTACATCAATCATGTGGTAAAGCAATTATATCTGTCCCCCCTGTTGTGCGGGAGCTGGAGGACTGTGTCCACAGATCCTTCCTGATGTTGCAGGAGGCGTTGGCAGAACTTACACATGCCAAGGGGGCATCTGAGTGGGCAGTTAATGCCTACAAGGATGCCCAACTGGTCTGCCTGGACCCAGTATTCCTCAGTGGAGTTTACTGTGTAAACTCCATTGAGCTTGTTTGGGACGTCCTGGCAATGCTCCCATTCAAGAATGTACCAGAGATGGGCCTGGCTCATGCGGCTGCTTGCTTCTGCTTCCCAGTGGAGCACACCATATCTTACCTGTTGGAGAGCTTTGGGCGCACAGTGGGCAAATTGGCTGTTGCAGACGCAACAGCTGTAAAGAAGACCAAGATCCTCCTGGCGGACTTTGGGCTGGCCTGGAGTGCCAACAAGACAGGGCTCCCTGCAGCCATGGAGCTGACCTTCACAAAGACCAGGCACAACAAGAAGATCAGTGCAGTCTATAATAAACTGTGTGAGTTCACAGAAGCCTTTGCAGGGCAAAAGCTTCATCTGGTTGTTTACCTGGGGTTCCTATTCTACTTTGGGATGGGCACGTCTGTAGAGGAACTGAACAGGGTCCTTCTGGGAATTGACAAGGCCCGGCTTGCACTTGACGGGAAGAAGGTCCCCCCTGGATACAACTCAGTTGATCATATGATCCAGGACGCCCTGGTCCTGGCTGGGATATAGAGGTTTGTAGCCCTGCCTGAAAAGCTGCTGCTTTACTCCCACCTGACCCTACTGCCTTTCACCAGCAGGAGGGAGTATTTCAATAAGGGTGTATCCACCGTTCACAGTGTGGCAGTGGAGGTTGTGCACCACCTCCATCGCGGGGTGGGTATATACCAAAGAACCTACTACAGGCGCACACAATAAAAATATGATTCCAATAAATTTTTTATTACAATTTATAGTATTCTAATTATAATAAATTTTTATAATTTTTATTTCAGCAAACCAGTTTTGCAAAATATATTGTAGAAACAGTTTTCATATAAGCATAAAATTATACGTTAATAAAATAAATTCTAACTTGTACATTTTACATTTAATTTTTTTAAAACTATTTTTATATTTATTTGATCAAAGTGATTTAAATATTTTTGTGTAATCTAGTATTGAGTGTTTGGGATTGCCTCAGATGGCATAATAAAATAATATATAATAAAATAAATAAATTACTTACATCTATTAATAGATCTTCTGAATGTGATTGCAGGCGTGGAAACATCAAAATATAAAATTATAATTAATAAATCTTGAATAGTAAATAAGAGAATATAAAATAAATTGGACACATTAAGCCTTTAATTGATTGGCTGTTTGGCTAGGCACACAGGGATGAACAAATCAGTGTGGCCATAGAATTTGGCCACAGTCTTAGCTGGGAGGGTGTGGATCCCGGCCTGCAGCAAATTAAAGAGGTCCTTGGTCCCAGTTAGGGTTCCTTGCTTGATGACTTGACTGAGCCACCCAAAGACTTCCTCAATGGGATTTAGGAAGGGCAAATAAGCTGGGAGGAAGAGAAGGCGTAAATTTGCTGTAGCCAATTGCTGGGGGCCCACTGCAATGCTTGTGTCAATCATTGGGAATTCCTCAAGAATGTCAGCCACCTTGTGGAGACCAACGTTGTCTAACACAATCACATTAGTGAAGCCCAAGCTTGTGCGCCTCAGGTGCTCCTGGACCAATTGGAGGAATGACAATAAGGTATGGCTGTTGTGAGAACCCAATACATTTGATAAAGCTCAACCCCCTTTGGACCAAGGAGAGTCACCATTGAGTAGACTGTGGCACAGACTGCAGCACACCAAGCCATCCCGTCATTGGAGCCTTTGGGGACATAGCCATACTCATTGAGCATTGACAAGGCAAATGCCATTTTGTCAATATAATAAAATTTGACCGTCCCCTTGGCTTTGAGGGAAGTGTACACCTCTGCATAGTTTTTCCAGACATCAATATTGGCTGGGCTGTTTCTGTTGTAAGGGGATACCCCAAGCTTTTTCCAGGAAAAGCACATTCCCTTGACCAAATTACAATAGAAGGAAATTGAGACCTCAATCCCAAAAGTAGATTTAACCATGGCCTGTATATTTGCCAATTCAATATGGCATCCCGGGTTATCCACTGATGGATTGCCCATTTGTGATCCTTGGTGAGCATGGTAGAAACACACAAGGATTTCTCCGCAGCAAGGACACAACCAGTATTGATGAATTTTTGGAAGGTCTTGCTGGCGTACTTGGGATCCACCTCAACAAGGGCTGCTGCTGCCTTGTAATCACCTGATTCCTGCATTAGCTTAAGCAGGATGATGCATTTGATGTTGGGGATGCACTTCTGGGCAGGCTTTTTAGCGGTGGGGATTGACTTGTTGGCATTGGGCACAACTCAGGGCATAGATACCTTGGTATAGAAGGCTGCAACCTTTTTTAACACTAGCTGTCCTTTATTGGTTTGATAGAACTAGGGCTCCTTGTCATCCTCCTGATTTCCATCACTGACGTAGGGCTTGTAGCTAGTATCAAGTACAGGCTTCACCTTCTCCAGCATGGCTGACGGGACCAATTCTTGCCAGTACACAATGTCAAACACATACAAAGTAAGTTCTACCTCCTTGTTTCTAACTTTCTTTGTAGTGATGACCTTGGTTGGCTTCCAGGTCAGCTTTGGGACCCAAGGGTTTATGCTCTGCACCCTAGCAGCTTATGCTCCTTGAACCGTCTGTGTCAGTGTAGCGTCACTATGGAACTCTCCTCTCCTGTCTCCTTGAGTAGGCACTTGGGTTGCACTAACTCTATTCTTTGACCCGCAGGGGCAACCACAACCACGGTGCACAACAAGTGTATTGGTACTCTGGTATTGTGTTCCTTCCATTTTAAAATTTAATAAAATATTAAATAAATTTTAATTAAGTTACTCCCTAATTTTAATTTTTGCTTTTATCTGAATATGGATATTTAATTAAAGTTTTTCCCATCCAATATCCCAATTATAGATTTTTTTATTTCTTAATTAGTTGTTTTTGGTTTTACAACGCCCATATTAGAATACAAAAAAAATCCACCCATTTTCCTAGATTTTACTGCCAAATTCAAATACCCAACACAATATTTTAAAATTTATGTTTCAGATCTTGTGTCTTATTTTAGATACCTTGGTATCATTCATGATTACAATCCATTGCACACATTGCGTGAGTGATTTTGTTTACGTAGTGAGTTGCTATTGTGTTTTGTTTTTGGATTGAGTGTTGACACACCTTGCTTGGGTGTATTTTGTCACCAATTCACATAGTAAACATATGTACACCAAAAGTCAACTCACACCATTTTGTTTGTGAATCAATGTATTTCAGATTGTATTTTGAATGGTTTTGCTTTGTGTGTGAGCCCTTTGTTGCTGTGTTGACTCATTTTGCCCATTGACGCCAATAAACCCTGTTAACTGAGTGTATATTTTAACCTGAGAGATGGATTTTGTATAAGTCTGAAATCATTTTGTTTAAATCTGATGTATTTTTTGGTTGTTGCCATAGTATTTAAAACTACTGTATCAAATGCTAAACAAAATTTAAAAAACAATGAAACTGAAAAACTAAGAAGTGCAATAGTCTATTGAGGAAGGCTTATACATTGGTTGACAGTGCTACTTAGATGGCCTGAAGATGCTCAAGCTTTCTATCCTTGGGATAGCAGGCAAGGACCACCTTGCTAATCTCTGTGTACTTTTTCACTACCTTAGTTTGCTTTGGGGAATCACCCTTAGTCTTCATGCCAGTCTCAAAGAGCTGGGCAGAGATGGACTGCTGGGTTTTGAGGTGGATAAGAATCTTGTTAAATTTGGGCTTTTTGACCCTGACCCTATGTGACTGTACAACAGTCACTTTTAGTATTTAGCCAAATAAATACTCCAAGATATATAAAGTTGTTCTGTTTTTGCTGTTTATTTTATGTAGATAGGTTTAACTGGAATTCTTCAGATAAAGATTCCTGGAAACTTGGTATCTATATTTAATAAAAAACATAATGTAGTTTGTTGGTTAGGCTGTAATAACCAACAAAACTAAGGCAATATTGGCTAAATCAATCTCAGAGACTAGGTGTCTCAAACCAATTAATCAACTGTGGAGGTTGATTGATACCTAGAGTAAAAAGGGAGGCTTGGCAGGGGATTTGAACCTTGGGCTTGTTAAACTTGAGCCATAAGTTTATGTTGAGCTTAACAAGTACACCTATTTTTTTAAGCAAGAAATTTCTTTATTGGAGGGGGTCATTGGGGGGTTATCTGTCAGGGAGCGCCCATTATAAAATGCAGCTCATTCTTGGTAATAATTGCAAGCCGGTTGCCAACTGAAAGCAGGCATCCAGACAAGAAGTCATGGAACAGCCTGCTTTGTTGTTTGGTGAGGTTTGCTATTGTCTTTTGACTTTAGGAATTATCTTCCCAAACCTAGAGATTCTCTCTAAGGTTCTGTCTACTTGGGCTTTAAAGCCTAGGCCAGAGAGTTGCGCCAATTCTGTGCGGTTTCTGATAACTTTGGCCTTACTTGTAATATGGATTTGCCATATTGCCTCATGGTATAGGATGGCCCTTAACTGCTGAGGTATTTTGGGGTAGGGTTTGTGGAAGAAGATGTCCTGGCTCAGGTGAGACCACATGGGCTTGGAGCCAATACTTTTATATATTTTTCTCCAGATTGCTTTTGATTTGGGGCATATGAAGTATCTATGGGTTATACCTGCTGTGACGTTACCACAGAGTTCACATCCCCGGTATGGTTATGAGGGCCCAGATTGTTCATCTGTTTGATAAGCAAAGTTCATCACCCCCCAGGTTGTAGTCCTCTGGGTGACACCTACCAGGTGTGAGCACATTAGCTCAATGCAGTCCCAGAGCTGGATAGATACATCCCTACCTTCTCTTGTCCAGCTTTGGATGAGTTTTGGTCTTTCTTGTTGGGGGAATCTCTTTTGTATCTCTTCAAAGTTCTTTGAAGTGGCTGGGATGTTATGCCAAAAGGTTGGGAAGGAAAGGACTAACATTTTTTTCCATCTCATCCTTCACCTTTGGGTTGGTGCATAGGTTCAGTTTGGCCCCAAGATCTGCCATTTTTATGTTGGACTCTTCATCCAGGCCGCTTTCTTTTGCAGTCCATTGCAACTGCTTGACCGCACGCCATGATTCTTTACAAAAAGCTGCTGAGTCTATTTTTGCTTGGCGTCCTGGGTGGGTCAACATCCATAATCTCAAGGAGTTTATGGTTATTGGGGAGGATGATTTCATTGATAGCATTCAGTTTGTGGCCCATCCTAGCGCTGGAGATAGGGTGTTTGCTTCAATGGCCGCAAGGAAACCTTTTGACCAGATCTGTTGCACTTTATCCGCAATTGGGAGTAGTCTCATCACTCCGCCTTTTTAGGTGTTTGGAGGTAATTCAGTTTGATGGGGGCTGCCAAAGCTTTGCCCCAGAGGAAGGTTCTTGTTAGCAAACTTACCTTCTTTTCAAAGGATTTTGAAAATGGGATAATGTGGGATAGGTACCATAACTTTAAATAGATGAAAACGTTTAGTGCTTGGACTCTGGTTTCCATGCTTAGGTGTTTGTAGCTCCACTTGCCCATCCTATTTAATAGGTCAGATATAATCTTGGCTTTATTTTCTGGGAGTTTTATGCCTTCTTTGGTGAAGAGTACCCCAAGGTGTCTGAAGACCAAGTTGTCAGTGTCAACAGTGTATTCTTCTGGGGGAAGAAGGGGGCCAGTGCCTATCTTTACTACAATCATCTTGCTTGTGTTGACTTTAGCATTCAAAGCTCCTTTGTATAAGGTAATTAGCTTCTTGAACATTAAAGAATTATGGTGGGATGCAAGGCCAAAGACAGTGTTGTTGGAAAAAGCAAGGGCTTTGAGGGGGTGTTTCCCAGGTTGTTTGATCCCTCCCATTATTTGTGACGCCGCGGCAAGCAGTGCATTTGATGCAAAGTTAAAGAGAATTGGGGACATTGAGTCTCCCTGCCTGAGTCCCTGGTGTACATTTATAGGGTCTGTGAGGTCCCCATTGATAATTATTTGCGCCAACAGGCCTTTGTACTTGTGAGAGAGGGGGGCTAAACTAACTAAGTTTGGCTCCCATCCTGGGGAAAGAATCCACCAGGACACCATCCAGTACAGGACTGGTATGGTTGCTCAAAGTGGCATCCAAAGAGAGGACACAGTAGATAGTCAGGGAAAGTAAGAATCCAGACCTATCAGGATCATCCCACCAAGCAACCAGGAAGCGCGCTTGGGAGGATGCTCTTCAACCTTCAAACTGTCCTCTTGGGGCAGAACACCAGGAGCCACAGGGAGGGGGGGCATTGGAGAGCTCAAGCCAGAGAAAACTGAGGGATCCTGATTGAGAGAAGAATACTTAAGGTTGTTGCAGGTGAGACTCTTTACCATGTTTTCACTGACGTCTAGAATGTTCTGAGTGTGCCCAGGGATATCCTCAAACATTTGCATGAACTGATTGGGGTTGGTTCCCACATGGTAAAATGAATGTGAAACCCAACTCCAAAGGTCTGGAGAGGTGGTCCAAATTATGACCAAGACAGGAGCCAGGGTAAAGTCACAGATTTTTAGAGGGAAACCAACATTTCTTGTACAGGAGGAGAAACAAAAGCAAAATTAAATATTATGCAATTTTTCAAGCAGAGCAAAGAAAAGGGAGCACCTGACAGCAAGAGACCCGCAGACCAAACCCAAAGTTGAAGGAACAACAACAGCAAACTATACACTCTTAAAGAGAGCAGGAAGAGTTGCTTTCAAGTGTATATGGAGAAGCAGAGGCAACAGAGCAAACAAGAGACAAAATCAAACTTAAAGTAGATAATTATAAGGATCATACTAACTATTTTAGGTTTTAAACTTGATCTTCAAAAGCAGGATAAGTAAGTGTATATGTTATTACTAACTTTAACTCTAGATGCTTTAAAACAGGCACCATAAACCCAGGGACAAAGGCAAGGGTAAGGGATAGTAACTACTTTTGCTAACAGCTTTAGGAAATTAAAAGTGACCCCAAAATAAAGGTCTAAAAATCCAAAAAAACAACAGCTTGAAAGTATAAACTTTAATTTGAAAGAATGAGCAAGCAGGGGACCAAAAGTCCCCTGTCTTTCTTTAAGGGTGGAATTCAAAATTCAGGGTCATCTGACCCAGGGGTGCGGGTTTGATTGGCTGCAAGAGAAATTTTGCCAGGAAGATCCAGCAAGCTGGAGGATTTTACACCGATTTCAGACTTAAACTCTGATTGGCTGGGGTCAGATGAACGGGACAGCTCACCATTCAATCCAGATGGATTGGCGTTTAAAGAATTGGCAGTGGCGCAACCTGAATGATTCAACTTAATTAATTTCAAGTGTGGATGGGCCCAAGCCAAAAGGTAGTCCAAATTAATCAGAGATTCCTCCCAAGTGGGAAATGAGCTCATCACATTGGTATTTATCACCTGGGAAGGGTATGTCAATACAAATATCTCATCAATTGTATGGGCTAAATCCTCAAGGTAATTAAGGGGCTTGGCTGTCTTCTGAACAGATTTCTTTGAGCAGCGCGGGAAGATTGTCCTATCCAAGGCTAAAGGGGGGAGTGACTTTACAGTACAGGGTGGGGATCCACAAAATGAATGTTTTGGGTATACCAACTAGTTGTAGGGAGTGTTTGAGGTAGTCCCATTCAATCCTATTGTATGGATTTTCCATGCCAAGGAACATCAAAATACCTTTGCTTCTATTGGAGGGGTGTTGGAGGATATTGTGTTTCTGCTCAATGTTTTCCCAGAATAATTGGTCCTTAATGAATCTTTTCTGATCCTTGTGGATTAGCTTAGGAGCAAGTTTCATTAGGTGATTGGAGAGAATTCTGGTCAGGAGCTTATAGTCAGCATTAGATAAGCTTATTGGTCTCCAGTTTTTTAAGCTTTTTGGGTCTCCTTTTTTAAATATGAGGCATATAATTACTAGGTTCCCTCCAGGGATTTGGACTCTGTTTTGCAGGCAGTGATTGAACAGTAGAAGAAGTTTGTTGCATACCACATCATATAGATGTTTGTAGACGTCCACCAGGATGGCATCTGGGCCTGGTGCTTTACCCTTAGGGGCTTCCTTCATTGCTCTCAGTATCTCATCTTTTGTGATTGGTTTTGTAAGATCCATTGAATTCTCAAAGGATCAGCTTGATAGCTCAGGTTTAGCCTGGACAAACAGCTATGTACAGCTGGAGGTATTGATGGTGCTGGGTGAAAACAAGTCCTTGTAGAACTTAGTTGTTGCCTCCTTCATATCAGTTGGGTCAGATTTTGGCGTACCATCCATGTTGTATAGTTCTGTGATGTTTGTGCATATTTTTTCAAATTTCAGATCCACCATTTCACCTTTGGCTGTGGGTCCTAAAAGGCATTAGAATTTAAACGTTGCATTAATTCTAGTAATGGCTTCTTTTTGTTGTAATTTTCTTAGGTTTGTTGTAGCTTTTTTATATTCTTCAAACCATTCATTTTTTCATTCAATATTCCTCTTGGGTTCATATTAGCAATCTTTTTTATTTTTTCTTCTGATTCTTTTCTTTTTTGAAATCCAGTTGATTTCCATTTCTCTTTGTGCTAAGTTGTTTTCTTTTTTATGAGTTCTTTTATTTTTCCATCTTTCTACTGGGTCAGGGTCTGACCCATGAATGTCCATAATTAGTTTTGGGAGGGTTTTATCCATAGATCTTACCCATTCAATATTTCTCATGGTTGCTGGCATGATTGATCATGTGTGTTTGTGCATCTTCTTGGGCTTGGCAATTCTTAGCACCACAATCACATGGCTGTCTTCCAATGATGTGAGCACAATAGATCTGGACGTGATGCAAGCCAGGGTTCTTGCTACTAGATTATAGTCCAGTTGAATACCATTTATGGAGGCTTCTTCCAAATCAAATTCCCATCTGGTTGGAGTAGCTAGACCTTTGTCTTCTTTGTTGAGATTGAATACCAAGCTGTTCATGGCCATATATTGTAGCATTGAAGCTCCCTTGTGATGGGGTCTTAGTCTACAGGGGAAGGTATTGTGGAGCTCATCAGTCCACTTGTTAAAGTCTCCTGCAACAACAGTATTGTCAGTTATGATGATAGTCTTTAATTCTTCCCATTGAAAGTTGCTCTCTTCAAACTGGGGGGATATGTAAACACCAATCACTTGGAAGATGTGTTTGGTTATGGTGTTGGTGGTCATAGCAATGACGATTTGTTCATTATCTAGGCTTTCAATAAATTTGAGTTCAATATGGGGGCAGAGGGCCACTATAACTACATGTTTTCCTCATAGGGATTGCAGGTTAGCTTTGCGTGACCAGGGGTGTGCTAGGGGGTCTGGGGATAGGGGGAGGTAGTTGGTTGTGTTAAATACTTGAATTTCTGAGATAATTAGTAGTTCAATATTTTTTGTTTTTTATAATGGTGGAGTTTTTGTGCGCGCACAGCCCAGTTTCCCATACTGTGTGTGTTGGTGGTTGCTATATACATTATAAACAACTGCCCAACCCAAGGGTATGAGGATTATTTTTGGGGAATTGGGGGTTCCAGAAGCTGTTGTGGATGCCTTGTTTTGAGGTCAGAGTTGGTTGGGTGGGATGGTTTACTTTTTTGTAAGAGTGGGACTGGGTTGCATTGAAACCAGTCTGCATTCTGTGGTTCTCTCCTGGTATAGGAATAGGGTTGCCCTTATCTTGATGTAGTGGGGTTGGTTTAGTTGGTTTGGTAGTTGTGGTTGGTTTTGGCGTTGTGTTAGATAGTTGGATTGAGGTTTGTGGGCCAGGGATGTTGGGAGCTTTCTGCTTAGGCTTACCTGTATGTGGTTTGTTTGCTTTCTTCCATTCTTTCAGGTCTGGGTGAATAGTCCACTCTTTGATGGGAGGTTCCTCATATATATGGACTATTGCGGGTGTAGAGGGGTCCTTGTGGTCCGCTATTACTTTTTTATTTTTAAGCGCCTCTACTCTATTCCAGTCTTTTCTATGTCTTGCTTGCATAGTTTTATGAATAACCTGCATGTCCAGGAGTTTGATTACACCTGATGGTAGCCACCACACAGGCATAGGTCTTAAAAAGGTTTTATTTCTTACCTTTGTGACCCTGTTTTTTTGTTGTGGTCTATCTCATTTGGATGAACTCCTTTTTTGGGTGCAGTTATATGCTTTGTGCCCCATTTGGTAGCAGAGGCGGCAGACAGGTCTTTTGGTTTCAAGTTCAATGTATGTGACTGTGTCTTCACATCCTTGAAGTCTAATAAAACGGGGGATCTCTATCCCCCTACTTTTCATTATGGGGGCAATGTCTAGTAGGATGTGAATGACTTTGGGTTGCATGCATTTTTCCTTATATGTTCCTTCTACCATCACCTCACGGATGTCTCCATAGTAAGATAGGCCAGTGATGATGACTTCTTGTACCCATTCTTGATCTTGATTGGTGGAGAGGTTAGAGAAAGTTACCCACTTTGTGTGTTGCTTGGAGTATCTGGTTATTTTGATCTTGAGGGGTAAGTTGTTATGATATATATCTATATATAGAGCCTCATCTCTCATTTCTGGGGAGTTGAAGCCAATGTCTAGGTATCCATTGGTTGCCAACCAGTGGTTATCCACTTGGTGTTTAGGGAAGAACTTATCCAGTGCCTTGTATATATAATCTTTACACTGTTTGATGGTTCCTTTGAAAATGTTGTTTACATGGATACAGATGGCATTGTTGATATGTGATTGGGGGTGTTTTTGAAGAGTTTTCCTTGTGAAGTGTGTTCTCTTAAGAACTCCTCAAAGGGTATAAATCCATCTTTTTTATCTCAGTTTCTAAGCCTTTTCTCACTCTGTTGCTGTACAACAGGTTATTTGCTTTATTGGTTTGTGATGGTGGGAGGGGGCTGACGCAAGGGGGACTTTTTTTATCACCAGATTGAGAGCCTCATCCAGGGTGTATCTGTTAGTAAGGTACTCACTTATCTTAGTCAAGTAGATCTTCTTGTGTCTAAGGGTCTCTGCAAAGTCAACTGGGACTTGGATCTCTGACCACAGCAGGGCTTCCTTAGCCATGAAGCCTGTCCTTTTCCATTCTATTGCTGCTGCTGGGCTGATTGTTTGGTGAATATATTTGTTGACGTTGCAGTATTTAAGTTGGTTTCTGCAGAGCCAGTTTATGACGGTGACTGTGATCCATCTACCATTTTTAAAAATGATGGCTTTTCTTGCAACTGCACCAATGTTGTACCATTTGGCAGCTATTTCAGATGAAAAACCTTCCCTGGAGAAAGCTCCCGCAGATGTTGTGTCTGGGAGTAGGCATTTCCACGCGAGGATCATCTCTGCTTTTATCCCTTCTTCAAGCCACATTGCTGCTTTGTTGGGAGCTAATTTACCTTTGAGGAATTCAGCGTCTGATGGGGTTATTTTAAAGCTCATCCATTCTTCCACTGTGGTTGGGTTGAAGCCTTTGGCTATCCACATTGCTGCATCTGCAAGAGATGTGGTATGGCGCCATATTTCCCATTCCTTAAGGGTTATGTTGTGGTTTTGTAAAGTTTTGTGTAGTTGTGTGGTGACTCCAACTGTTTGTCAAGACTTGGTGTCAGAGATGGGCAGGCCCTTATCAAGCCAGTATTTCATTTATTTAGGAGTGTGGCCATTTTTTTCAAGTTTGTGCATCTTCTGGGGTCTATTTTTTGAAGGGACCTCATAGGTGGACGTTAATGGGGTTCCATCTAGCCTCCCTTAATTTTCTCCCATCCTTTGGGGAGATGCCAATGTAGGCCCACCGTCAGGTGTCTTTGGGTATGAAACTTTTATTGACCCAATCTATAGCATTATCTGGCTGAAAGGCCATTGCTCTCCAGGCTTTATACTGGTCTATATCCATTCTGCTGGCTTCCCATTGCATTGCTGTGCCCTCATGTGCCAATATATCAAAGAAAATGGTTATTTTGTCAGCCAGGATCTTAAGGATTTTAAGTTTGCTTGCAAATGTAACTAGGACAAAAGCTAGGAAATATTCAATGGCTTTGTATAGGTTGAATCCTTGTTCTCTCCACTCTTTTGCTACTGCAATAGGGATTCTAGATTTCCCTGCTTGTATTACCTCTTCTTGGTGTTTGGAGAGTGACATCCATAAAAGGGCTTCTATGTTTCTGACTTTTAGTTTTCCCATAGGCATTGCCCATTCCAGGAGGACATTTGCTTCCTTCCAGTGAATGGCGGCATGAAACAAGAAACCTTCTGTTTCCCATATCTTAGCTTTGTCTGGTTTGAATCCTGCTTTGTGCCATCTAAGGATGGTGGCAACTGAGAAGGAGTGGTTGCACCACTTCTCAATCTCTTCTTCTGAGATTCCTGTTCCTTCCAAGATTTCTCTGGTGGGTTTTGAGATCTGGGTGGGGTGTTAGGAGTTAGTGTGTGGGCTCCCCAATCTGCCCCTGGGCTTGCTACTACATGTGCTTGTGGCCTGTTTATCTGGGCTGGTTGAGGCTTACCTTCTGTGTGGTGGAGTTATTGGACAGCCCCCTTCTATGTATTTTCTTACCTGGTGATATGTTTTGAGCTCTATCCTGGGAGGAGTTACATGGGTATCCTTGGTTTCCATCTTAGTTGTCTGGTGGTTGTCTCTTGTTTCTGTCCGCTCCTCCCAGGAGTAGGGGATGATTAGGGCCACAGGTACTTCCCCCTCTTCCAAGGAGGATGTATATTAGTTTATTGTTTGGCTTTGAGTTTGTTGCTTGTGTTTTGGTTTGGCCATTATAAATTTTTAAAGAAAAATTTAAAATTGAATCAAATAAAACACTATTCTCAAAAAAATCTTTCAATTTTCTGCAAAATAACTGATGCTAACAAGTTTAAGCGTCCTTAACAAGTACACTAAGTCAAGTTATTAAGATAGTGGTTTGAGTTGGTCATTATAAAATGTATAATAGCTGAATCAATCCAGTATCAAATTAAAGACTATGTGCCATATAATTGATGGTTATTACTATGTGAACTAGTGATTATACAGTGTATAATAGATAATTATATGGCATGTAATTAGTCAGAATTTTTCACAATGAACTGTGGTATTTGTTGTGAACTAATTAGATACAAAGGTTAATTAAGTTAATTGATAGGTTCAATTAACAGAAGTAAAACATCTAAATACAGGCAAGGATGCCTGAATATTTAGAATTGATCAGCTGGTTCCCAGTTAAAACACCAATAGCTTGGATCTGGAATACACAATTCCACAGGTGTTTGGCGCTGGAAGCTTGGAATGCTTCAAGCCAAAACATGACATTCTACTATAAGGAATTAGGTGATTCTGGAATGATCTAGGCACCTTCTCATAGGCCAAGAATTGTAAAGATCTTTTAGGTAAAGATCTGGATTTGGAATACATAGATTCCACCAGAATTTGGTGCCAGGAGCTTAGAAGCTTTATGCCAAATTTATACATTGAGATGAATGGTGTTAGGTGACTCCTTATTATTTTAGGTTAATTCTCATAGACTGAGAAATACAAGTGATCTTTTAGGTAAAGATCTAGGTTTAGATGGCTCAAATGTCATAGACCACATGATATGAATCATAGGTTGATTCAGGAACTGGAGGGGGTTTCAGCCAAATATGCCACAAAGGTATATAAGCAAAAACAGCTAAACTTTAATAAAAATACATATTGTTGATTTCAACGCTTTCCCCTCAATTACTTTTCAATTATTATTTCTTCTTTATTATTGTTTGAAAGAGAAAAATTTGGAGTAATTTGCGTGGAAGCAGCAGCAGCCAGAAAAGAAGTTCCTACAAGTTTGCTGGAGGAATCTTGGGAAAGTCTGGAGGTGACAAAGACTGTTACTCAGGAGTCTTTGGTGGAAGTAAAATCTTTGTTTGAAGAGTTATACTCCAATTAATTTGCAAAAGAAAGGACTCCTGCTCAAGGAAATTAAATCTACACATGGGATTTTTGGAATTTTTTAGTAGGATTTGACAAAATTTTACAACAAGTGAAAGCCAGGGAAAATTGTGAGATTGATGCTTTAAGAGGGAAAGAGTGTCAAGATTATGGCTTATTGTTAGGATGACAACAAAGCATTGTCCCATAAAATTGCCTCCCTGGAGGCAAAGATCCTCAAAGCTTTGTCACAGGAAGATAATGGCAATAAGAGTCAAGGGTAGGATAATGGTAAGTTGGACTGGTTGGACCTGGATCTGTCACATCCTAGTTAAAAACTAGCTATGCCAATCTTCAAGGGAAGAGGTGGTCTTGATGAGACCGTCTTTGACCTGCTTGAAGAAGTTCCATGTGAATGAGTCACCGCCCTTTCTGATGTGGCATGCTCCTTGGAAGATGCCAACCCATTGAGTTTAAAAATACTTTATGAAGGGTGAAAAGGCTGCCTGGTTGGAAATGATATAGGGGTGGCAGAGGAGGGCACTGTAGAAGGCACTGGTTTTCTCCTTTCTTACTAGAGCAAGGGCAGAAAAGCAGTTGAACATGTCCTTGGCCTTTTTGGTGCCTTCAGAGTTGACCAGCCCATGGAGATCAGAGCACTTTTGAAGGCAGCAGCAGAGTGCCTGGCAGAATTGAAAATAGCATCCCTGGGGGGAGCTCTTGATGACTTTAATGAAGGCTTTTGCCTAAGCCTGCTCAAAATCCACTACCAGATATTCATGGTGTTGAGTTTATACTTCTGGGAAGTATAACAAACAGAAAAGGGGAAGATTTAAGAAGAGAACAATACTTTATTGAATATAGGCAAATACATAGTATCATGACAAGCCACATACTGTCCATGTACGTCATGGGGGTCATGGGGCTTATCTGAGTAATGTTTCTCTTGAGTCACAAGTCTTATTAAAGTTGTGTTCCATTTAGGATCTAGATTGGTTGATCCCCGTCATAGATGGCTTGACTGATAATGGTGCCACCGGTTTACTGGCTGGGTGGTAAACCATCTGGTGCACTATTTGGTGATCTGCTTGGGGCGTTAATTCCCAAAGAGGGAGTAATCAAAGATGTTGCAACATCTCCCCCTGGGGTGCTAGAAGGTGGAGCCTTGGGGATTTTCTTGAGAGTGCCGGGGATACTTGCTTGGTATTGTTCCAGTTGGCGTTAGAACAGGGATTCTGGAGTTTTGTTGGGTTGTTCTTGCTTTGCACAGGCAGAGGCGGTTGTGGTGCATACATTTTAGTTCATTACAAGCTTCAATTCATTTGATGAGGTAGGTGTTATTGGGTTTGACTTCCATGACAATGCCTGGTCTACATAATCCTAGGTCTTTTTTGTGTTGGTTGTGGTTGACAACCCAGATTTTGTCCCCAACTTGGAATCTCTATTGTTGTAATGGGATTGCTCCCTTTCAATCCTTTGGCGTTACATCTCCTCTTGGTCTTTTATGGCTTGTAATATGTTGGGGTCACTGTCATCTGTCACCTTTCTGGGCAGAGGTAATTGTGGTCCTGCAGCTGTACTAACAAGAGCGGGCTTTTGTCCATAGACAAGTTCATAAGGGCTTTTGCCCGTATTGCGGTCAACTTGTGTTCTACAGACCATGAGCACTGTTGGGAGAATATCAACCCAGGGCTTTGGATTGTTGCAACCAAGTTTCCAGACTCGCCCGCTAATGTATCTTACAATACACAGGAGGCGCTTGATGAGTCACCCCTTGATGTGTCTAATGACATGAACCAATCTGATGGCAATGTCAAATGGCAGGCACTTCCTCCTAATTAGGAGCACTACCAATTTGACCTGCTGATCTCCACACAAGTTATTCCTTGGCTTCAAACCTTACATGGAACACGCCACTATGTCACCCCCTTGTGGGCTTGTGGCTTTCCCCATATAGTATATTAATTGCAATATTCTACAATAAACAATACCTTATTCTATTCATTCTTGTCCTTTCTATTGGACTGTTGTCTTCCCCAATTCAAATACTGAACCCTCATTGGTTCAGTTGCAACAGTGGTAGCAGCAGTAGGTTCATGACTTACCTAAAACAAAATCCCCCCTAAGAAAGGA
Source organism: Entomophthora muscae (assembly GCA_014839935.2). Lineage (NCBI taxonomy): Eukaryota > Fungi > Entomophthoromycota > Entomophthoromycetes > Entomophthorales > Entomophthoraceae > Entomophthora > Entomophthora muscae. The sequence continues at coordinate 187,088 of QTSX02000062.1, read as the reverse complement.
CAGAGTACGGGCTGTATGGCTACTCCCCATCAAGAGACTTTACTGCCAATCCCCAAGGGGGACATCCCCAACAGGTATGTTATTTACCAAGACCAGCTAGTCCTTACAAGTGTGTATAATTGGCTCTGCCTTGGGCAGCATGACGCCAGTGTCACCCTCCCCAGTCAGACCTTTCACAACATATGCTCAATCTACCGCTGGAATCCTTTGCAACTGGAGTCAAAGGAACCAACATTGTCAGTTGGCTTTAACCCACTGAGACCTGCCTTTGTATCTGTCAGGTTCCTGAGCCCATGTGGGTTGACACTGCGTTAGGGCGCCTCATGGGGCCTGCACTGTCTGGTTTACTAACTGGGCCAGTCAGGAAGTCAAAATCACCTGGGCGGCATTCCAGGACGCCACAAGATCCCGCTACAGAAAAACCTTCTTGCCTATTGTGGCAGGAACTCCCCTGTTAGCAATTAAACAGACTGGATCTGTTCCCAAGTACCTTGGCGCCTGGCAGCAAGCTCTTGCCGCCTCCCCTAAACCTGTAACCAACAGGAATGCCATGCTTCTGACCCTAATTGTCAATGGGCTCAAGCCCCATATCTGTAAGTGGGTCCCTATGGGTTGTTGCACCTCCATCAATGACTGTTACAAGGCCATTGTGGAGGCCAAATAATCAGGCTTTGATGGGCTTCTGCCGTACTAGTGACGCTCCACCTCAACCTTGTACAACACCTGGCAGTGTCCACAACCAAGTAGGCTGCCGTCAGCCCTGCCAGCAGGAGAATGGGATCAAACGCCTCCGCAAGGGGGAGCTCCAACTAGCACAAATTGAGGACCAGGGAAAAGCCTAGGGGTTGTAGTTACAAGAGGTTCTACAACCCCACTTGACCCTCCCTCTCAATCCCTGCTTGAAAAGAACCCCTGCAACTAAAGCGTACACAAGGTCAAAACCCTTGACGTCTTCCAGGTCCATAGTGACAACCCCGTACTTCAAGCAAGCCACTCTTCAAATAAAGTCACCTGCTTAGCCTATCCCTTCCGTTTTTGTGGGAATACCCATAAACTTTGGTAGATACCAGGGCCAACCACACTATGGTGGACCAGGCATTTGCTGACTCCCAACAATTGGACCAAGTGCCTAGCAGGTTCAAGGCATTACAAGTAGCTGACTCCTGTAGAGTTGCAATTACCCATGAGACGGTACCCTTCTCTGTGAGAATGGGGAACATCCAGGTTAAGCTCTCTGGGTCAATCATGGCAGGGCTCAGCCATAACGTAATTGCTGGCCTCAACTGGCTTTGGCACAACCACCCCTACATTGACTGGGATACCTCTGTCATCACCCTTGATAGCAATGGGGTGGGCTTCCAGATCTATCCTATCAAAATGAGCAAGCTACTCCACAATACTGTGTTTGTTAGAATAACAGACATGCTTGTACAACTTCAAGGGGGGAAACTAGACTTCAACCAATGTTCAGTCAAAGCTATCTGCGTGGAACCTCCTGTGGCCCTCCCCTTGACCACTTCACCCTCACCAGCGCTTGCTGCACTCCTCAAGGAGTACAAAGACGTCTTCAGCAAAACACTGGACCAACTACCTCCCCCTTGAGAGATCCAGCACGCCGTACAACTCCAAGGGTCACTACCTAAGACATGGCCCTTGTATTGTCTTACACCCAAAGAAGATGAGACCCTCTGCCAGCACCTTGTGGACGCGCTTGACAAGGGCTTCATTTGCCCCTTGCTCTCTTCATATGGGGCAGCTGTCTTATTCATAGCTAAGAAGGACAGGTTCCTTTGCCTGGTCACAGATTATTGCGCCTTAAATGAGGTGACTGTTAAGAATAAGTACCCCCTGCTGTTGATTGACAACCTGTTTGACACACTCACGGGTGCAAAGGTCTTTAGCAATATTGATATCACCGTGGGGTACAACCAGGTCTGCATTGCACCAGGGGATGAGGCAAAAACTGCCTTCTGCACATGCTACAGGTTGTTTGAGTGTCAAGTCATGAACTTTGGAATGACCAACACTCCTTCCATCTTTGCCATGTTGATGAACAAAGCATTTGAGGAACTGATTGGAAATTGTGTGATTGTGTACCTTGACAACATTATTGTCTTCAGTCAAGATCAAATCATGCACCTCCAACACCTCTGTGCTGTCCTTGACACCCTTTGAAAAATCAGCTAAAAGCTAAACCCTCCAAATGCAAGTTCCTCAAGTAAGAGTTGTTGTTCCTTGGGCACACCATCTCTGCCCAAGGGATAAAGCTGGGCCCTGCCAAAATCAAGGCAATCACCAGCATGCTGCCTCCCACTGATGTGGGCCAGGTACGTACCTTCTTAGGCATGGTTGCCTATGTGTGCAAGTTCATTCCCAATTGCAGGGAACTAATTGCACCTCTCACCAAACTTCTTAACACTAAGCAGCGCATCCACTGGACCCCTGCCAGAGATCAAGCCTTTGAGACGTTGAAGCAGAGACTTACAACAGCACCTGTACTGCAGTTCCCCAATTGAAACCACCAGTACAAACTCAAGACTGACGCCTCTGACAGGGCCATAGGGGGCGTGCTACAGGTAAAAACTGACAATGAAGCCTTCTTTCCTGTGGCCTATGAGTCCAGGAAGCTTACCAACTCATAACAACATTACCCCATTCATAATAAAGAATTAGCGGCAATTGTGCACTGCGTTGAGAAGTGGCATTGTTACCTGGAAGGGGCTACCTTTCCACCCTGCGTCCTGACAGACCACAAGTCACTCCAATATTTCGACACACAGTTCCACTTGACACGCCGCCAAGAAGGCTGGGTCAAGCGCCTATCCCCCTACCAGCTGCGCATTGAGTACAAGCCTGGGAAGGAACTTGTCACAGCTGACGTTCTCTCATGCCTCTACGTAGCATCTATCACCGGGGATGTTGGCTTGGACCCAGATTGGCCAATGTTGTACCTCTGCCCTGAAGCAACTTGTTACAAAGGCCTTAACTCAGTAACCATCTCCAAGCTGAAGGACAATGAAAGTCAGTTCACCACAGATGCTGGCAATGTCTGCCGCTGGGTGGAGACAGGTGAGAAGACGCCTTACATCCCCACCACATAAAAAAGGGACATCATACTGCATTACCACCTAACCCTGGGTCACATCAGAGGACGTAACCTCTCCAAGATCATGAAACAGAAGGTTTGGTGGCTGCGTATGCGTCAAGATATCTTGGATCTCCTCAAAACATGTGTGCTGTGCAAAAAAAATACGTCTAAACCCGCACCCCCCAAGTCTGTCCTGCCCATCAAAGCAATGAAACCCTTTGAACAGTGGGTTAATGGCATTGTGGGGCCCCTCCCCAAAGACAGACTGGGAAAGAAATATATCATAACTACCATTGACTACTTCACCTGTTGGCCAGTGGCCTGCGCAACAACTAACCACAATGCCACCACCATCACCTGCTTTATTGGAAAGAAAATTGTGGCCTGCTTTGGACGGCCCAAACGCCTTGTCACAGATGGTGGCCCCAAACTTGTTGGGAAAGTCATGAAGGTGTACTACGCCAAGAATGCACTCCAACGGATAGTCACAACCCCATATCATTCACAAGCCAATGGACGCGTAGAGCAATTAAACGGTTGTTGGTTCAATTGATAGCAAAGCTCTCACAGGAACACCCCAATACCGCATGGACTAAACACCTGCCTACCGCTCTACTTATTTTACAAGCAAGGGTTAACAAAGGCACCAGGTTCAGCCCCAGCGCCCTGGCCTTTGGGACGCCCAACAGTTTGACAGGGGGTTGAACAAGGGAAGTTACAGTCTACAGTTCCCAGGAAACCTCCCCTGCTGACAACTCCATCCCTGAACCAATGGCGTGTCAAAGCCCAAGAGACAAACAAAAACAAATTGAAGGAGGGACAAAGCACCTTAAGGAAAGATATGCTGTAGGTGACCCTGTCTACACCCTCAACCCCAATTTAGCCAAATTAGAACCTAACCACCTAGGGCCCTTCAAGATAGCCGCGGTCTATGACAATCACACCTATCAACTCAAAGATGCCCAATGAAATAAAAAGAAGCTCCACCATGATTGCTTGCGCCCCTGCCGCGCCATCCTCACACAAAGGTTGTTTGTGCAGACCTTCCCAGATCTTTCACAGACTCTGATCCTGATGTCTGACGACAAACATGGGGCAAGGGGGGGGTGTTGCATCTGAGTTCCAACTTGCCCACTAACATATCTTACAATATACAGGGGGCGCTCAATGAGTCATCCCTTGACATGTCTAACAACATGAACCAATCTGATGGCAATGTCAAATGATGGGCACTTCCTCCTAATTAGGAGTGCTATCAATTTGGCCTGCTGATCCCCTCACAAATTATTCCTTGGCTTCAAACCTTATATGGAACATGCCACTATGCCACCCCCTTGTGGGCTTGTGGCTTTCCCCATATGGTATATTAATTGCAATATTCTACAATAAACAATACCTTATTCTATTCATTCTTGTCCTTTCTATTGGACTGTTGTCTTCCCCAATTCAAATACTGAACCCTAATTGTTTCAGTTGCAACAAGATTATTAGCAGATAACTTACTGAGGGCTTTTATGAGTGCGCCTTTTAGTTGTTCTACTTATCCATTTGTTTGAGGGTGATATGGGCTGGCTGTGATGTGTTTTATCCTGTTTTTGGCAAGGTAAATGTTGGTGTCAATGGCCTTAAGTTTGGTGCCTCCATATATAATTAAGAGGTCAGGCTTCCTGAATTTAGTTATGATTTCCTTTCAATGAATTGTCTCACATCATTGCCTTTGTGTTCTTTGGTGGCTTGTGCCACAGGCCATCTGGTTGCATAGTCAATAGATGTTATGATGTAACTATTGACCTTGCTTTCATCAGGAATTTGTCCCACAATATACAACAACCATACCTTGAAGGGTTGTGTGATGGATATGGGTACTACTGACTTGGGTGGTGCTTTGGTTTGGGCGTACTTCTCACAGACTTTGCATTGTTCCAGATCTCTCTGATATCATCTAGCATGTTGGTCTACCAGTAGAGTGTCTTGAGGTATTCATGCAAGTTTCTGCTGCAGGTGTGTCCAAGGTCTCTGTGATATTGGAGGATCTGTCAATCTTTTGCGTTAACAGGATGTAAGGTACGGTGTCACCATTTGGAAGTATTCAGTGCAGAGTGTCCTATAAATTTTTGAACAGGTGTTTGTTCTTAAGGACCTTCTCTTGGATGTCCATTGGGGTGTCAGGTGGGAACCCTTCCTGGAGATTCCCCATGATTAACATGGGCCGGTTGGGGTTGCCATCAGCACAGAAGATATGTTTGCTGTATAGCCTTAAAAGGGCATCTGCAGTAAGCGTCTCCTTGCTGGCTTATATTTGATTTGCATGGGGTATCTCTGTATGAGACCATCCATTTAGCTTGTCTCCTTGACAAGTGTTGTTGTGTTTTGAAGAATACCAGCAACTTGTGGTCAGTGAGTACCTTTAACATTTGGGCTCCTTCCAGATAGCATTGCCACTTCATGAGGCAGTGTTTGATGGCTACCAATTCCTTGTTGTGTATGGGGTATCTTTGTTTGCTGTCCAATAACTTCCTTGATTCATATGCCACAGGGAGGAAGTCTTTGTATGCCATTTGGATACAGAGTGCTCCTCTTATGGCATAATCACAAGCATCAGTTTCTAGCTCATAGATTCCTTCATAATTTAGGTATTGGAGGATAGGGGCAGTGACCATACATTACTTCAGTTGGCGGAAGTGTTGATCACGTAGCGGTGTCCAGACAATCTTGGTTGTTTTGCCTGTGATGGCAGACAGGGGGACTGTTAGGGCGCCCCAGTCAGGGATGAACCTTCTTACATAGGCTACCATTCCAAGGAAGGTGCAGAGTTCACTCTTATTTCTTGGAGCTGGCATCTTGGTTATGGCGCGTATCTTGTCTGGTTTGATTCTGTCCTTGCTGATAATGTGACCAAGGAATGGGAGTTCTGTTGAGAAGAGCTCACATTTTGACAGCTTGGTAATCAATTGGTTCTCTTCAAGGGTACAGATGACCAGGCGGACATCTTTCAAGTGTTGTTCCAAGTTGGGACTATAAATGATGAGATTGTTCAGGTAGATAATTTCTTTTTATCCAATATGTTCCTTAAAAACTTTGTTCATGAAGGTCAAAAAAGTACTGGGAGCGTTTATCATGCCAAAGTTGAGAATAACACATTCAAAGGATCAGTATTTAGTTCAAAATGAAGTATTTGGAATGTCTTCAGGTTTCACGCAAATTTGGTGGTAACTTGCTGTCAAATCAATTTTTGTGTAGATTTGGGACCCCCAGGGCGTCAAAAAGGTCATCAATTAGGGGCAGGGGATTACTGTTTTTGATTGTGACCTTGTTGAGTGCTCTGTAGTTGTTGACCAGGAAGTCCTCCATCTTTCTTTGCCACAAGGACAACAGAAGCACCAAAAGGTGACTTTGATGGTTGTATAAGCCTTTTTGAGTGCTTTGTCAAGTTATGCTTTTAGGGTGTTGTCTTCTTGTGGTGTGAGGCAGTAGATAGGTTGTGCTTTAGGTACACTTCCTTTGAAGTCAATTTTGTGTTGCATGAAGTGGTCTGGAGGTAGTCCTGGCAGTGTTTCTTAGAAAACAGTGGGGAACTTGTAAACTAGCTGGTCTTGGATGGGGTCCTTTTCATGCTGAGTCTCCTTATTTTTAAAGTTGATGACCTTGTATGTTCAGGTACTCCAATTGATTTTGTTAGGGTCAGTTTCCTCTTCTGTTTCCATGATTTTCACAAATACATGGTCCCTCATAAGTGTATCAAGGTGGGTTGGGTAAACATGGTGGTGTACCTCTCCTTGTGGTATGGTTAGGGTTCACTATCCCAGTCAATGTGAGGTTTAGTATTTCTTATCCAGTCCAGACCAAGTATAACATCATACTTGGGGATTGGTATGATAGGGCCACTGAGCATATTTTGCATGTCTCTAATTTTTGCACAAAAGGGTTTTGCCTCTTGAGTGACTGGTGTGCTTTTGTTATCCTCCATGATGACTCTCCTGATATTGCTTTGGGTGGTAGGTAGTTTCATGAGGTCAGCAAATTTCTTGTCAACTTGGGATTGGTCTGCCCCAGTATCAAATAGTGCAGTGCCCTGATATCTGCAAAAATGGAAATGATAAGTGAGGAGTTTATTTCCAGTCTGGACAGCAAGCAGTAGAGGGTTGCTGGAGGGTACTTGGATCATGGTGATTAAATCCACGTCCTGGTCCCTATACAAGTCTTGTAGGTTAAGAGAGGGCGGCTTGCCTAAGCACTCCCCTGAGCCTTTCCCTCCTTGTTGGTATCTTCAGTGCTTGCCTGGTTGGCTTGGGCAATACAATTCCCATTTTGAGGATGGGTGTTGTTGGCTCAATTATTTTGTTTGTTTGGTCAAGGATCCTTCTTGGCAGATGGACTCTCCTTGCGCTTGTTGGTTGCATGTAGATTGTCAGATTTTTGAGCTTTGTGTTTTCCCTCCAAGAACACATCTTCAAGGTTCTTGCAGCAGGTTATGTCAAACTGACGTCTAATGTGCGTGGGGAGGCTATTGTATAAGTCCAAACATGGCACAGGTTCATCAAAGTTGATGGTGTTGGGTGCGCGGTCACGTAGGTCTTTGTATGCAGCAATGTATTCCTCAAGTGTTCCTGTCATCTTGAAGGTTTGAAGTTCTGTCATGATTACTACGTTGGAATCCTTCATGGAGAACTTTTTGAGGAATGCACTCTTGAATAGCTCCCAGTCTTCTTTTTAGTTGGGGTGTTGAGCTATCCATCCACTTACAAAATGTGATGCAGTCCCTGTAACGCACAGAGCAATTTCACTGACCCAGCATCTTTGAGGGTATTCCTCTTGTTCAAATTTACTTTCAGTACTGTTAATCCAAAGAGAGGCGTTTTCTTGGCGCAGTCCTGCAAAGGCACCAATTTCAGCTGTATGCAGATGCTGTAATACTATATTGGGTATCTCAGGCTGCTGTGGTCCTGTTGTGGTTGGCGCTGTGGGTAACAATCTGCAGGCTTTGAGAATGTTGTATTTTTGATGGGTACAAGGACATTGTTGTAGATAACAAAGCCTGCAGGAATGTCTTGTTCTTCCTCATAGTCTCTCCAGCCATTAAGGAGTACCATTGGTTGGGTCCTTTTCTTAGGATGAATTTTTCTTTGAGTTGAGTAGGTATGAATAACCTACCTGTGCTACTGCTGTTGATGTTTATACTTCTGGGAAGTATAACAAACAGAAAAAGGAAAAGATTTAAGAAGAGAATGATACTTTATTGAATATGAATATAGGCAAATATATAGTATCATGACAAGCCACATGCTGTTCATGTACATTATGGAGGTCATGGGGCTTATATGAGTAATGTTCCTCTTGGGTCACAAGGCTTATTCAAGTTATGTTTCATTTAGGATCTGGATTAGTTAATCCCTGTAATAGATGGCTTGACTGATAATGGTGCCACTGGTTTACTGGCTGGGCAGTGAACCATTTGATGATCTGCTTGGGGTGTTAATTCCCCAAGAGGGAGTAATCAAAGATCTTGCAACAATGGTATGGTAGGCTTTTTGGTTGCTTCTTGGAGGTGATGATGTCTTCATCCTGGGAGGGGGTCTTCTTCTTTCTCCCTCTAGTCTCTTTGGGATCCTCTTCTAATGTGGTAAGGATCTCATCAAGATTATTATTTAAGATAGTGAGAGCACAGAAATATGTGTCTTGCTTATTTTTGAGAAGGAAATAAAACATTAGGGGAAGAACAAGATTGTCCACATACCCTTTGGATATTCCAAAGATGGCTTAAGAGCTTTGGGAAGGTGGAAAAGATACCATCTGCAAGACAGATCTTGCACTTGAGGAGGTTGCAAAAATCCTGGGAGATAGCAAAGCAGATAATGTGCTCATGGGCATGTTGGCTACCATCATGGAGGAGAAATCTCTCTTCATGAGGTGAAAGCTTTTTCTTCTCAATTAAAATCAACTGATCAATTGATGTAGTACTGGCACCTTTAGTGCTCAGAGCATACATCTGATTGATGAGGTATCTCTGTAATTTGGGGACGCCACCAACAGCGGCAAGTTGTGAGTCACTCCAATTGAGGAGGGCATCATTAACTACCTCAGTGGAGGTTTAGTCCCTGGTGGTTGGGATGAACTGGCAAAGAAACCAGCAGACCAGTTAATACAAGGGGTCAAAAGGCTTGGTGAATTCATGGCCAATAGTTAGGGCTTTGAATCTTGTAAACCCATGGGTGGTGAGCCTTGCATGGTACTCAGCGTTATCACATCTGAAGTGATTTTAGTGGATGGGATTCTTCTTGTTGTTGTAGATGAAGCTGTACCCTTTATATACAAAGCTGGTACCCCCTTCTTGTTCATAATTGGATAGCTGATAGGGTATGTTGTTGGCACAGCAAAGGTGCCATTTTGGTTGCATATATTGTGGATAGAGTTAAGATCCCAGAGCTCAATTGGCTCATCTGAAGGAGCACCAGGATCCTGCTCCTTTTCATCCTCAGGCTCTGAAGTGGGGTCAGAACAGCAATTGAAGTTGAATAACTTTTCCTGGGGATCTGAAGGGGAGTAAACAAACAGAGAGTGATGAGGGGTTGGGCTGGTTTTCTCTGGTTCTGGTTATGGTGTTGGGGTCTTGAGGGGGAGCTTTAGCCTTAGAAGGCTTCTTTGTTGGGGTTGTATTGGTCTTTTTGGCCTTGGGTGGAGTGGACTTGGAGGCCTTGGAAGCCTTGGACGCAGCTTTGTTGATGAACTTGGGAGGCATTGAAAAGTGAATTAGTATCAAAATATGGTAAATTTGGGGTCACTTTTTAGATAAAAATTAGAATGCTTTAAATATAAAAGTAGTCAATATTTTTAAATAGAATTTTATAAAAAATTTTAAAATATATACTATCAAAATTTCAATGGTTTTTTTTGTAAAATAAAATTTTATTAGTAACACAAGTAGGCAAAACTTTGAGTTTTGACTGAAAACTTGCAGTCAAAATGGCGTTTTTGAAGTGATGTAATTGAGGTGCCATAGCTCAAAAACATAGTCTTTGACCATTTTTTATATTAAATTAACAAATTTCTGGTGGAGCTACCTCAACCAGACCAAAGAGTAAAACATAAATTTCACAAAAGCTATCTTATACAATTGGGGTTAAAAAGTACACAGTTGTTTAAAGAAGGCTAAAAATACATATTTGCAAAGTTTCAGTGAATTTCTTACATTTTTCAAAGCTATGATTTTTATGTGAAAAGGTACTTTTTAAAAATGAAAATTTAAGAATTGCAACTGGGGAATCAATATAGTGTAGCGTGGTGTCATATGTAATTTCCCCTTAATTTCCCCTATCCATAGTGCGCATCAAATCAATTGGGTGATCTGAAACCTTGTGGAATTTGAAGTGACATAAATCAGAATGGCTTAATCTCCTTCTTTTATATTAAAATTACTATTAAAATATTTTATTAAGGAAAATCCTATCAACATATCCATGTATAGATAAGTTATAAACTACATATAGCAAAACTGGGTTTTTACCCAGCAATGACAATCACTATTAGGACTAAAATTGTGATGCTCAAGGGCTCTAAGGGTAAGGTTGGAGTAGCTGAACAGCAACTGGGGGAACACAAGACTAATATCTCCTTACTAAACAGAACCTCTATATCTGGGCTCTTCAAGTAATCTACGAATGTTAAGTTGGTTGTTATGTTCTATTTAATGATGTATTTATTGGGGCTATCTGAGGGCCTTATATAGTTGGAGGTGGGGGAGGGGAAAGAAAGGGTAGTCATCCTGACTGAAGTCTGGACTGGGCAGGAACTAAGCTATTCTTGAAGAGATGAAATAATTTGGAGAATATTCTGAGAAAGGGCTTAGATTGGGTGGGATGTGAAAGTCTAAACATGTGATCTCAGGGTCAGGTAGTTGCAGCAAAAGTAGGGCCAATTTTTGGAAACTAGGTCTAAAACATGGTTTCAGAATGCTCACCTGGGGGGGGGTAATGCTTTTTGGTAAAGGACAGAAGGTCTCTATACCAAATTAAATATTGGGGAAATTGATGAGCTACTAATCATCATATGTATAGGCTCCTCCAATGAGTCACCAATCTACGCATCTGCGGCTAGCTGCAGATGCGTTGATTAGTGGCTTATTGGAAATTGATCTTTATGTTTTAATGGGTAACTCTCCAATCAAAAATGCAAGAAAAGGAAGAAGTTCCCCTATACTTTTACTTATATGGTAGTAGTCTCAATATGGTAATATCTGCAGGCAGCACCCTGCACCATAACCATAGTGGCAATATTTTAAGTTGTTCTTAGTACTGTAAATTCAGAACCTGAACGTAAAAATGCGGGATTATCAAATCCTTGGTCCAAATTTTGAATCACTTTTGTAGGCAACTCAGCTGAGTGAAAAATAAAATATTTAATAAAATCAAACATTTAATTTGACTTTTTTTGATTTATTTAAATTGGCAAATTTCAAATCTCTTGAGCAGATAACTCAACTAACAAAAGATAAAACCCAGCAAACAAATGCAGGATACATGAATCAGAAATGCGGACATCAAATGTACAATTTGAGATTTTCTGTATTTCAAACAAATCATAGACATCATGTAAAACTCAACAAATCTGAAATTGCGGGATTGTCAAATCCAAGAACCAAGTTTCAAATCATAATTGCAAGGAATTTGAAATAAATATAATTTATGGGTGTCTCAAAAAGGATGATAAAGGATCTAGAGTGGATTTGTGCAGATTCTTTTAGAAATCATAGGCATTCTCAAAAATCACCCTATTCCATTTTAGGACGGCTAAAATTTAGATCATAATATTCACAAAATTAACATATTTAACAATAAAATTGACTAAAATATACATTCCTCCTCTTGAGCTTAAAATTTTAATAAAAATTTATTATGTCTTCTTTCAATAACAACCAAGTCAACAGGCTGTTCCCTGGCCTTGAAAAAATTATGCAGGGCTACACTGGGTCTCTTAACAGTGAAGCCTCTGTCTATGGCCACTCCCAACCCACAGGCCCCTCTGCAAGCACTACCAAGGAGTGTGTTCTTTCTCCTGCGTCCTCAAGCATGGCCCTGTTTGCCCATCACGCACAGGCAGCTGCTAACTCAAATCCCTTATCAGCAATGGCATCCAGAGCCAGCCATTTTAGCCATGGGGTCACCCAGAGAGCCCAGGACCCCAAAACAGCTAATCAGATGGCATTGACCAGTTCCCATGATGAACACACCCTCCCCCAGCCAATCAGCCTGCAAGACGCAGAAGAAAACTAATCACTCCAGAGATTTTTCTTGAAATGGTTGAAAAGCAAGGGAAGCTTATGTCTTTGGAGAAATTGCGGCCACAATGGGGTTTGCAAAGTCTACTGTGGCTGTAACCCTGCGAGCCCATGCCAACTGTGGCCCCCTACCAAGAAGACCCCAACTGGCGCCTGTACTTTGACCAAAGGTGACACAGCCCATCTCCTTATGATGGCCATTATGGAATGTGACCTGCGGATGCCCCTGGTCCAGGTACGTCTCCAGTTGGGACTCCACAGCATCTTCACCAACAAAATAATAGTGAATTTGTGGATGCACAGAGTTGTGGTTGCTGCTAGAATCTTGTCCAATCAAGTTTTTGGTGGCCCCATTTTGATGGACACTGACCACTACAATTCAACTATTATTTTATCAAAGGAAGGGCAATGAGGGCCTGTAATGACGTAATCTTCCTGTTGTATACTAAGATATCTGCAAGTATCCAAGACTTTGGAACAAAGCGTATCCAGTCTGACGTGTACAAGCGCGGCCCAATATTGTATTGGTTTGTTGGGGTTTTATTGGCAGTTTCCCCATTGGGCGTCAATTATTACTTGGCAATATTGAACACCGCAGATGGGTATGCCTACCAGATGGAGCTCAAGGCCATGCTGGAGGAGTGGGCCACACAAAACACTGTGCACACAGCTGTACTAAGTGCAGAGATGGAGCAGCAGTAATGGGCTACCTCAAGAAATCAGGGCTGCGGGACATACCTGCTGGTCCTACCCCATCAACTACGCCAGCATGCATCTTGCAGATGTATGTCACTACAATTTTGGTTCTGCCCTCAGGTGCTTAAAGCCTGCCACCTACAACAAACTATGCACCCAAATTGAGAAGGGGTATGAGCTTTTCCCTTCCATATTTGTCCAGTATTTATCTAATCTTGTCATATTAGATGCAAGTGATAGTGATAAGTCCAGAAAGGACTCCCCCCACACCCATTGATTTTGTTTTTCAAGCCCACATATGTGACAGAATAAGAATTTGAGAAATTGAATCAATCAGCTCTTGCTGCCTCTTCCCAGTCAACAAACTAAGCCTCCCCATCTCCCCCATCAAGACCAAGCCACCTGCCTTCCAACCCTGACTCCCAAACCACCACCCATTCCCTCTCCATTACCTCTGATGCTGTCCCTTTCATAGACGCAGATGAAGGCAATGTTCATTCCGCCCATTTTCTCCCATTCCTGTCCTTTGATTAGTAAATAAATATTTTCTTTGTGACAACTAATAAAAATTGATTTTGTTCTTTCAGTTCATAATTAATAATATATTTTTTACATTATTAGAATTTCCCATAATCAATAAAATGTTGTAAATTTTATAAATAGCTTAAAATTATTAGCAGACATATTTTTCTTCATCATTAATAAATTAAAGACAAATAACGTAAATATTGCATTATAATATTGCAATTAGACGTCAACTCTTGATACTTTGATATTATGTACATAAGTCAATGTATTTTGTTTGATAAAATCCATTGTAAACTTGGCCTTTTCCATTATAATTTAATGAAATGGATTGTGTTTATATTAGGGCCATTAACGCTTAGTACAAATATTGAAAATTAGTGCATTTTACAGCCTGTATATTTACCTATTGGTAATAATTCTGTAAACTTTTCAGTTGGATTTTGCGAGGTAATAATAATGTAATGTGTTAATAGATTACTGTTTATTGTCATTAATTGGCTGATTTTCTTTGCTGTGGCAATTGTGCATTTTCTGATATTTATGCACTAGTATCCAATTGGTTGGCTTCACATCCATTGCACAGGCAATAGGAAAACAAGATGCCACCCCAAGACTGGATGCAGTTGGGGTGGCAGCTTGATTTCCTATCACCTGTGTGATTGGATGTGAAACTAACCAATTGGAAACCAGTGTGTAAATATCAGAAAATGCTTTATTGCCACAGCAAAGAAAATCAGCCAATTAATGGTAATAAACATTAATTTATTAATCCATTACATTATTATTACCTCACAAAATCTGACTGAAAAGTTTACAGAATTATTACCAATAGGTAAATATACAGGCTGTAAAATGCACTATGTATCAATATTTGTACTAAATGTTAATGGCTCTCTAATATAAACACAGTCCATAATAATAAATTACAGTGAAAAAGGCCTAGTTTACAATGGATTTTATTAAACAAAATGCATTGAGTTATGCACATAATATCAAAATATCAAGAGTTGACGTCTAATTGCAATATTCTAATGCAATATTTACGTTTATTGTCTTTAATTTATTAATGATGATGAAAAATATGTATGCATTGAAGATAGTACTATAAAAACCAGTTTTTGTAGGAATTCACACAAAATGTCAACAATCTATAACTTGATCAACAAATTAGAAGCACACCTGTAAAAGATTGTTGAATTAGAAAGAAATATCAGGGAAATAGTGAAAGAAAGCTGGGTAACAAGGGCCAGTCACTAATCTAGTCAAAAGTAGATGCTCTGGATAAATTGGGAAATATTATAGATGAAAAGAACAAAGAAGCATTACTTAATCTACAGGGAACAATTTATCAAGTCTGAAGTTCAATGATGCGGCCTACAATTTGAGGGAGTTTTGGCAGGGGGCCAAAGAAAATAATAAGATCAAACTAATCAAAGGAAACAAAGTTCCAAAGGAAATCAACACAAATGAAGAGGAAACCAACCAAATGGAAACAGATAAAAACAAAACACAAGCAAGAATCAGGAGCGCTTCACAAAATACAGAAAATTTATCAAATGAAAAATCAAGAGGAAGCACAAGTTGCAAGAAAAATAAGAAAAAGCAAGCCTAGAAAAATTAATGAAGAGCATCCAACACTCATGAAGTGTGCCAAAGTGGCGCCTGTGGCTGAGGGGGCCACAGGGGAAACAATTGGTAAGTCTTTTTATGTTTTACTTATATTTATTTTAGTCATCACCTGGAATGGGGATGAGGTCGCGGAAGTGGCAGCTTATACGCTGAGTTGGTTTTACAGGGGTTACCAGTCACTGGGGGCCCCTGTAAAACAAATAAATAAAAACCAAATAAATAAAATAATTCAACAGAATATGAATGATTTTTTTTAATATTGAAGCTCAAGATAGGGAATATTCACCACCCGTGGGGTGCTTGCCATGGATAAGGGAAGCATATGAACTAGGATCAAATATCAAAATAAAAGAAATGAATGAAATTTGTAGGGTTATCAAAATGAACTTTGATGAATACATATACAAAAGTATTCAACAATTCCCCTTCACAAACATCAACAAATATGAAAAGAATTTAATAGAAACCGCCTTTCAAATAGGAAATGAATATTTGAAATCTGCCATTTTAATGAAGTTTTTAAGACACTATCAAATAAAGTCAGGGATGCAGTCCTCATGAATAATTTTAAACCTTTATTAATATTGTTTGCCAAGGCCTGGGGGCTGATTCAAGTTAGGCGCCCCCCAGAACCCTCTTCAAGTTCAACCAAACATACTATATTAATAGGTTAGTTCAAACATTCAAAAAATTATACATGTTCTTGGAAAAGTATACCTTGCAAAGAATCCACGTTGCGGTATACCTGGGAATCCTCCTCCACTGCAATTTAAAAACCAACATTAAAAAGTTGGAGGAGGTACCTATTCAAA
This sequence comes from Entomophthora muscae, assembly GCA_014839935.2. Classification (NCBI taxonomy): domain Eukaryota; kingdom Fungi; phylum Entomophthoromycota; class Entomophthoromycetes; order Entomophthorales; family Entomophthoraceae; genus Entomophthora; species Entomophthora muscae. The sequence continues at coordinate 171,064 of QTSX02000062.1, read as the reverse complement.
TGGATATTTGCCGCGTAGCCCTTGACTGCCAGAAGACACCAAGGGGATAAAAGACAGTCAAGCACGTCCTGTATGACTCATTTGCATTGGCAACGCTATACAGGTACTACATGCCCCCCAAAAAACCTACTAGTCAGTTTGCTCACCCGCCTGCCTTTTATCAAACAATCAGCAACCACTGGGGTACAGGGTGCCACCCCTTTAGCAATCACATCCAGGGTTGTCCACCACATACAGAAGAGTATGTGGATCCAATTAGATGCATTAGCTGAAAATTTAATTTCAGGGTATAATTTCCTGGAATAATCACATTTTCTTTCCAGTTAGCATCCCCCAATAAATATTTTCCCCTTGCAAAATATTTTTTTTTACTTTTTATATTTTTACTAAATTTTTTAATATTGTAATATGTACTATTAAAATTTTACTATAAATTTTTTAATTTTACATATTTAAATATCAAATAATTTAGTATCTAAAAGTTAATTTTAAAATTTTAATAATACATATTACAATATTAAAATTTTTAATATCAAATATTTCAATATTGAATAAATCACAATTTAATAAAATTGTTATATTTCAATTATTTAAACTTTAATATTTAACTTTTAAGATTTATAATTATAATTTTACTTTTAATATTTTAATTTTAATTTTAAATTTTAGTATGTAAATTATAATATTAATATATCTAAATATATTACAAGACATTAGTTAAAGTTGTGACCACATCAAATATCAAAAATAAGTTAAAAATGTTTTTGTTTATTAGCTTGTTGAGTACGGGTTTATTTATCACATAGATAAACATCAAGAATTGAATTTATCTGCATCATGCGGCCCGCTCCACTATTGTTCTAAACAAATGATTGTTTGGAACTCAAATTACCTTTCCCTTGTAATGTGATTTGGTAAACATATTTGATATACTTGACCTGCGTCCTAACTACTAATTAGTAAGCAATACATGAAAATCATTGGTGGTCGTGTTGTGTGGCTATAGTGGCACTGAAATAACAAGGATCAGATGATGACATGCAAGGTCCAATTTGTGGCTTAAAAAAGCCAAAGTACCATCAACAATTCACAATTATTTAAATAAACTAATTTATTTCTATCTTTTTTTAATTTATTCATTTGTTAGCGCAAAAGCCAATAATAGTCAGTGCATTATAATAAAAATATTTGTCCTCATACCTAGTATAATTAATTTTACTTATCTTTTCTACGTATTCTTAAATGTTTATAATATATTCAAACATCACATTATTATATATAAATAAACTTTTTTGAGTCCTAATAAAAACAAACTAAATAAAATTAAAACTAAATAAAACCCAAAGCGCTCATTTATCTGATTGGCTCAGAGGCCAGGGCTTTTGGGAGGAAGGATTCCAAGTGCTCATAGAAAGCTGCCACCACATTGGGTGGCATTGCAAATTGGCTGATCTCAAGAATGTTGAAGAGATCCTCTGTGTCCTGAGGGAGGCCTTGTTTCACCTTATTCTTGATCCAACCAAACATCTCCTTGATTGGATTCAGAAATGGAGAATAAGGCGGAAGGAAGAGGAGTCTCATTGGGCAGTCTGCAAGGCAGTGGCTGACAGAATGACTGTTTTTGTTGATGGGGGGAATGTGGACACAACCAATCCTTCTTTGTGGAGGCCAACATTATCAAGCACAACAATGTTGGTTGTGCCGCTGTAATTTATCTGAAGGTACTCCTTGATGGCTCGGAGAAAGCTGAGAAGGGTCCTGCTGTTATGGGAGCATTTAATCATCTGATACTGGTCCAACCCTCAAGGACCAAGAAGCGCAATCATGGAATAGGTCTGGGAACAGACAGCTGCACAATGGGCTACGCCGTCCTTGGACCCCTTCTCAACCCACCCATGCCTAAACCTGAGTGAGGAGGAAAACAACATTTTCAATAAAGAAGAACTGGACATTCCCAGTCCCCTTTAGTGCCAGATATGTCTTGGCATAAATGCGACAATCCTTGATGGTCTTTTCACTGTTCCTATTGTACGGAGAAACTCCAAGCACCTTCTACAAGAAGCCCAAATCAACCATTGCTTTGTAAACAAGGGTTTTAGAAACAAAAAGCCCAAACTCTGTGGCAAGCATTGATTGGACAGCAATTGTGTCCAGGTGGTAATCCTTGGCTACCCACTGCTTGATTGCATCAATATGAACAGGCTGAAGGAGTTTGGGCTGCCGCTTAGCCTTGGTGGATTTGGCAATTTTCCTGGTGTTGCTATACTTGGTGTTGATGTTGGCAATGTATCTGGCTGTGACACCAAATTGGGACGCAATATCCCAAACCGCCATTCCTCTGTTCAAGCAGTTGAGGAGAGCTTCACGCTAACTATCCGTCAACTGACGCCAACCCTTGGCAGGTACCACGGCATCCTGGCTACCAGGCTCAACACAGGGGACATGGACCTTTGTGTAGAAGGTGGGATCACGCTTGCTTGCAGTGGCGCCATCAATGGTTGAATACACAATAGGCGTAGATGGTTCCTCAGTGGTGGCCAATGGCTTGTAGGTGGTGTCAAAGACACAGGGGCAGGAAGTAGCAACTCTTGGATCAAGAGTGCAGGGCCAGGTGACAATTGGGTAAACAGTGGAGGTGTAAGTAACCTCAGGTTTCCCGGTGACCCTGGTGTAGGAGACTTTGGTAGCAGGCCTTGAAAGTGACTTCTGCCTGGGATTCAAGCTGGTAGTTCTGGCTTGGGATGCAGGAGATGGTTGGCTGGTGCTGACACCTTGGGAGGCCTGTGTATTGACATGACTCCCCTCAAGTTGGGTTCTGGGTCTGTTCTTAGACCCTCTGGGACGCCCTCGTGGACAGACTGCCCCGCAGGCTAGTGCAGGAGCGGATTGAGAATGCAATTGACGGTCCATAAAAATAAAATAAAAAATATATTTTAGATTTAATATGTATTTATTTAGATTTATTGGTTTAGTTGTGGGTAGTTGTTTTCTCTTGATTTAGCTTTGAATAGTAACAGAGTTTCTATTTCCATGATTTGAAGTGTATAATATTATATCTTTTTAGTTTTGGATGATTTTAAAGCTTAATAACTTTTTGTGTCTAATTATGGTTATTGAGATTGAATTTTTAGTTTGATTTTAGTTGTGGTGGAGCTTCTTTATTTGGGTTGGTGTTTCCTAGTGTGCTTAGTGTACATTTATTTGGATTCCAGTTCCTGCAATTAATATATGAGTTTACTAGTGGCATTCAAAAGTGATTTGAAATTTGGTTCTTGGATTTGTCAATCCTACAATTTCAAAAAACATAGTAAACTTAATGAAAATGGTTGATGGATTTGAACACATAAATCTGATTGCAGTTAGTTCATTTTGTCCATTGAAAATATGCAGTTCAACTTGAACTTTGCAAAGTGTCTATGAGTTCTCGCATTTTCAAATATTCAAATAAATACTCAAAAAAAATCAATTTAATTAAAAAAAGGCCATCCCCCAAAAGTAATTCAAAATTTGGACCAAGGAGTTGACAATCCTGCATTTTCACGTTCAGGCTCTGAATTTACAGTATAAGTGTCTTGTATTAATACTATAAGAACATCTTCTGATTATATACATCAGGCTTTGATTTAGTGTGGGAATAAGTCTATTTTAGTTTAAGATAAATAGTGTGAATTGAGTTAGCTTAAAATTAAGATGGCATGAACACACCCCACACTAAGTGATTTCATATGTAAATAAAGTTAGCAAAATAATATTTAATTAATTTGACTCAAAATAAGGAAATTGAGATGGCGTACTTTTGAGATGCCACAATATAAAAATTATAAGTGAATTTTAACTATTTTATTTTTATTTTTTATTTTTTTATGATTCAAAATCACTAACACAAAAAACGCCATCTCAAATTAAATTTAAGATGATGTAAATTGAGATGAAGTTTTTGAGATGGCATGTCCTACCACATCACCTCCTTGAGCATGTCCTTCACCTTTTGATTAACTTCCTTGATTTTAGCCACCACCACGTCCAGCTCCTTGATCATTGCCTCCAATTCCAAATTTTTTTCCTTGTTCTTATCCCAACCCCTTTTATACCAGTAAAAACTTCCCAAAAAATATATCTATTCCCTTGTATCTAATAGAGATTCAATAAACATATCAATGGGTTTAATTATGAATTTTTATAAGCTTTAATTAATACTATTCAATTGATATTAACATTCTGTATATTGTTTGTATATACCAACCCATTACAGGTATCATGAAAAACATATTTTTTCCAAGTATAGCATTATTTGTTCATGAATCAGTATGTCAATTTTGACCCAAAGTACACATTTATTAAAAGATAACCACTTTCATGGGTTATATGTAGATCACATATTTTAGAGCGCATGAACCAACCCATCCTTAGTATCACAAACAACATGTTTTGTCCAAGTACAATATAATTTGTTCTTAAACTGATATGCTAATTATGTGATGAGTACTAATTTATTAAAAGAATAATCATTCTTATGGGTTATATGTAAATCATACAGTTCAGAGAGTATATGTGGTGAGATGGATCATTTTTATTAATTCTATTGGTTTCCATTATAGCTTTAATCTTTTTGTAGCGCTACAATGAAGTGAATTTAAAAATATAAAGTGCTACAGACCAGTCAATTGGAATGGTCATTGATTTTTGCTGTCTTTGCGCTTGGCTCAGACAAGACACACCTCAGTTATTGCACCCAGTTTAACTTAGTGAAATAATCCTGTTGAAAATAAGACATGTATTTGTTTGCAAATTGGCACGCCAACTTATGATCAATCTAGCACCAGAGAAGTCAGCATTTGGGTGCTAGATTGACCACAAGTTAGCGTGCCAAGTTGTAAACAAAGACATGTCTTATTTTCAACAGGTTTATTTCACTAAATCAAACTGGGTGCAATAAATGAGGTGTGTCTTGTCTGAGCCAAGCACAAAGATAGCAAAAATTAACACTCATTCCTATTGGCTGGTATGTAGCACTTATAGTTTTTAAATTCATTTTATTATAGCACTACAAAAATATTAAAGTTATAATAGAAAAAAATAGAATTAGTAAATGTTAAAGCAGACAAATTTAACTTTTGGCATGATTAAAATCAATCATCACTGTAGTTAAATGTAAAATGAATAAGTCCCAATTAAAATACCTACAAGTTAAACCAATATATATTATGAAATAAAAATTGTTGGGGGGGGGGGGCAAGTTTTTTTAGGCAAAACAGGGAGTAGATGGGGAAAATTAGCTGGTGAAATGGATTGAGGGGGGAGAATTTGACTGGCTGGGGAGTGGATTTCAAAAAACTGGGTTGGTTGGTTGAGGACTAGGGCAGCATGAGGCTCTATGGGCGTGTTGCTGCCTTGATTGGCTTGGAGAAATTGATAGTAAATTACATCATACTTGGACTCTGGGAGAACTCTGATTGGCTTGTACTATGGGGAATTGTGAGGGGGCAGCTGAGAATCCTTTGTTGATTGGCTGCTGCTGTGAGCGTTCTGGGCCATCTTGATAAACATGCTGGCAAACTTTTGACAGGGAAAAGTACTGTGTGGTTGTGGGCTGCACTAACCACCTATCTGAAGGTTGTGAGGTTGCACCCACAGATGGTGTCTCCAATATTGAAGAACAACACATCACCTAGGTGTAAATTGGCATGGTCAGAAGAGAAAATTGAGATGTTGTGGCTGCCTGCTTGGATCTTTTCTTCAGCCACTTTGGCACATTCTATTTGATGGCTCAGGAAAATATGAATCTTGAATTTCCTGTGCTCCAGATACTGAGCAGGTTGGAGAGAAATTTCCTGTACCAGTATTCATTGGTGTAAATAGACATGGTTTTGTAAAATACAGTCTATTTTGGGGAAGCTGCTAGGAATGTACTAATGACATTACCCTCTTTATCTTCTTTTTACCCCAAGGGGTGTTCTTTTTACCCAAAGCCCCATAATACTGGACTTTTAATGGAAATTTATAATATGATAAAATATGACATTGTCCAAACTAATTGACAGGCAGCAGGTGATTATGGCACCAATCACAGGGTCATAGAGCAAATCAGATTCATCATTCAAATGATTGGTTGGCCAATTGGTCAGAATCAGAACACTGACTACAAGCCCACGCATCCAGAGCTGCACTGTGCAGCTGGCAATGAATATGCCCTGGAGCCCAAGTAAGCAACAGACCTCAGTCAATTGGAGGTATGAGTCACGCTGCAGAAAGTCAAGCATGATGAGATATGCTTTCTTGATCTGAGAATCGTGCTGCTTCTTTGGCTTCTTGGCCAGATTGGTACCACCTCTATTCAAGAGGGCTCAGAATTCACTCTTAATCACTGCCTTGGTGAATTGAAGACAGGTGGCAATTTTGACAAAATTTATGCCACTCTGTTTGAGGCTCACAATATCTCCTATGACCTCATTGGTTACTAGGCGTTGTTTTTGGGGACCACTCAAAATGCTAATACCTGGATAAGGCAGGGATTTCTCTGATTGGTCCAAATTCTTGAGCAATGATTGGATTGAAGGGGGCCACAGTTGCCCAGTTTTAGAATGTGGTACAGGCTTGGGTTGGGCTTGGTTTTGGGAAGCAACATATTGGCTATCAGAAATGCCACCTGTAGATGGGGATGGCGACACATACAACAACCTTCTCACAACTTGCATTGAATTGTGTGTACACAGGAACCATAGTGGTTGCTCCCCTTATCTCCGCAGCCTGAGCTTGGAGTAGCTCCTGACACTACTCCTCAACAACATCAAAGTTATCTTCACTTGAAAAACTCATAATAACACAAAGAAATAAAAATTCTATTAAAAACAGAAAAGCAAAGTATTTCTAGGAAATTAACTTTATTTAAGTGTGTGTTCCTTTTTGAGACATTATTTCAGAAATAAATACCCAAATTTAGAAGCATGTACATTGAAAATAATGCTGTAGTTCCCTGAATAAATTTTGGTGGATTCACTCCTGAAATCCACTATTTCCAATTTAAGTCCCAAAAATAATCAATATTTTCAAAAAATGAGTTGTTTTGTGTTTGAGCTCATCACTTTTGTGACTGAACCTCATGTGTTCTCTGTTTATATCATATTTGTCATACACTCATAATCAAATTTGATTTATAATGCTTCAGGATGTGACTGGATTGGGTTTGTTTTGAATTTGAGTTCCATGCATTTGCTGTCTCATTTTTGGGATTTGGGATTTGACTTTAATTTTGTTGTGTGATTGACTATTTTTGTTTTCTGGCCATGGAAAATGGAAGTTTTATTGAGTAAATTGACCTTCAACTGGTTCCAGTTGAAATTTGTTTTGTGACTGAACCTATGCGTTCTAAATTGACTAATATATTTTTATCAACTGGTTTGAAAACTACTGCATTTTCAAATTTGATCTTCTTTTAATACTACTTTACAAAAGTTATGCTACAATTACTTATAAATTTAAAATCAATCAAAAACTAGCATCTAACCAAAAATACTTACATATAAAAGCCTAAATTATATTTTTTTATGCTTCTTTTTAAATTATAAAGAAACCTTATTCTAGGTAAAAGAAAGTAAAGTTGCTTTATTCTTTTAAATATTCAAGTTAATTTATCACTATGTGACTTGATTCAAAAAACCATTATCACAGCTGTTTCAAATTAAATATTCCTAGCTGCTTTGTATAAATTAGTTTTACAGCCTGCTGAGATAAACAAAAAATGCTAGTCCAAAACAAAACCAGCTCATCCCAGAATAAAATAAAAAGTTCCACTTAAATATCAATTCTACACAACAGAATTAGCACCCAATCTGGTATCTGATTGTGAAAATAATCAAACACAAATTGCAATAAAACAAAATACATAATCCTAAAAATGGGACAGCCAGTAAATGAAACCCAAAGTACAAAAATAATTTTAATGTGTTACATTCTGGATGCAATGTAAATCAAGAAATATGCTATTTGGTTAAAAATACACTAATATCAAAGAACAAATTTAGTCCAGTTATTAAAGTGATAATTTTATACACAAAATAAAACATTTTTGGCAATCCAGTTTTTTTCATGGATCATAAAATATAAATATAGTCTTTCAAGAGTGAATTCAGCAAAACTTACTCAAAAACTATAACATTATTTTCAATTCATTTGCTTCTAAAATTTGCTGTTTAGGCTTAAGAAAGTTTCTCAAATAGGAGTACAAATTCCAGCTCTTTAATACTATTGCAATATTTCAGTTTTTTTAAATAGATTTTTGTTTAACTTTTACTTTAAATGATATTAAAGAGTGAATATAACTTCTATATTGTGAAGCAGCATTACCAGGAGCAACTGCAAGGCTAAATTCTTGATAAATGAAGCGCAACTACCAGGAGCCCTGTTTACACTTAGAAGATCAACTTAGCTCAGGAGAAAGAGGAACTGTATGTTTCAACTGGTTTAGCTGTGGGATTGATATTTAAAGCCCCTATTAAATACCCCAACATCAGGACTAATATTAGCCTAAATCACAGTATAAAACCAAGATTCTGCCCCTACTTTGATTTGAAAACCCTTTATTAATCCTGGCTAATCAGATATAGCTGAATAAAACCTGTGTATTACTACAGTAGTTTAAAAGCAATGGTGGAAACCAAAAATACCTCAGATTTAAATGAAAGGGTTTCAGATTTAAACAAAATACAACTATCAGGTTAAAATATACACTTTGTTAACAGGGTTTTGTGGTGTTAATGGGCAAAATGGGTCAACACAGCAAAGAAGTGCTCACACGCAAAGCAAAACCATTCAAAATATAATCCGAAATACATGGATTCCCAAACAAAATGGTGTGAGTTGACTTTTGGTATACATATGTTTATTATGTGAATTGGTGACAAAATACGTCCAAACGCGGTGTGTCAAAACTTAATCCAAAAGCAAAACACAATAGCAACTCACTGTGTAAATGAAATCACTCACTCAGTGTGTGCAATTGATTGTAATCAAGAATGATACCAAGGTATCTAAAATAAGACACAAGATCTGAAACATGACTTTTAAAAATATTGTGTTGGGTGCTTAATTTGGCATAAAATCTGGGGAAATGGGTGGAAATTATTTTGGGTATTCAAAAATGGGTGTTGTAAACCAGAAACAACTAATTAAGAAATAAAATTTTTATAATTGGGATATTGGGTGGGGGAAATATTAATTAAATATCCATATTCAGATAAAAGAAAAAATTAAACATAGGGAGTAACTTAATTGAAATTTATTTAGTATTTTATTAAATTTTAAAATGGAAGGAACACAGCAACAGAGTACCAGTTCACCTGTTGTGGGCCAACAGTTGCAGTTGCCCCTGCATGACAAAGAACAGAGTTAGTGCAACACAAATGCCAACTCAGGAAGGACAGGAGATGAGAGTTACATAGTGATGCTGCATTGACACAGCTGGTTTGAGGAGCACAAGCTGCTAGGGTGCTAAGCATCAACCCTTGGGTCCCCAAGCTGACCTGGAAGCCCACCAAGGTTACCTTCACCAAGAAAGTTAGAAACAAGGAGATAGAACTTACTTTGTATGTGTTTGACTTTGTGTACCGGCAAGAGTCAGTCCCGTCAGCCAAGCTGGAGAAGGTGAAGCCTGTACTTGACACTAGCTATGAGCCTTATGTCAGTGATGGTAACCAAGAAAATACAAGAAGCCTGAGTTCTATAGAACCACATAGGGGAAGTTAGTGTTAAAGAAAGTTGCTGCACTCTACACCAAGGTACCCATGCCCTGTGTTGTGCCCAATGCCAACAAATCAATCCCCATTGCCAAAAAGCCTGCCCAGAAGCATATCCCTGATATCAAACACAAATTTCTGCTTAAGCTTTTTCAGGAATCTGGTGATTACAAGGCAGCCGCGGCTCTTGTTGGGGTAGATCCCAAGTACGCCAGCAAGGTATTCAACAAGTACATTAATACTGGCCAAGTCCTTGTCGCAGAGAAATCTTTGTGCGTGTCAACCATGCTCCTCAAGGACCAAAAATGGGCAATCTGCCAGTGGATAACCCAGGACTGTCATATTGAACTGGCAAATATACAGGCCATGGTCAAATCTACTTTTGGGGTTGAGGCCTTGATTTCCTTTTACTACCATCTTCTCAAGGGAATGTGCTTTTCCTGGAAAAAGCTTGGGGTATCACCCTATAATTGTAATAGTCCAGCAAACATTCACTGCCAGAAAAAATACGCAGATGTGTACACTGCCCTCAAAGCCAAGGGGACAGTCAAATTCTATGACATTGAAAAATAAGCATTTGCCTTGTCAATGGGCAATTGGTATGGGTATGTCCCCAAAGGCTCAAATGACAGGGTGGCTTGGCGTGCTGCAGTTTGTGCCACAGCCTATTTGATGGTGGCTCTCCTTGGTCCAAAGGGGTTGAGCTGTATCAAATAAAATTGGGTTCTCACAACAGCTGTACCTTCTTGTCATTCCTCTTATTGGTCCAGGAGCACCTGAGGCACATAAGCTGGGGCTTCATCAACATCATTGTGCTGGACAATGTTGGTCTCCATAAGGTGGCTGATATTCTTGAGGAATTCCCAATGATTGACACTAGCATTGAAGATGCCCCCCAGCAATTAGCCACAGAAAATATACACCTTCTCTTCCTCCCCTCTTATTTGCCCTTCCTAAATCCTATTGAGGAAGTCTTTGGGTAGCTCAAGCAAGTTGTCAAGCGAGGGACCCCAACTGGGACTGAGGACCTCTTTGATTTGCTGCAGGCCAGGATCCACACTCTCCCAGCTGAGACCATGGCCAAATTCTATGGCCATGCTGATTTGTTCATCCCTGCGTGCCTTGCAAAACAACCAATCAATTAGAGGCTTAGCTTGTCCAACTTTTTTATATTCTCTAATTTACTATTTAAGATTTATTAATTAACATTTTATATTTAGAAGCATCTAAGCCCACAATCACATTCAGCAGGACCATCAATGGAGGTTAGTAATTTATTTATTTTATATTAATTTTTTATTATGCCATCTGAGGTTATCCCAAATACTTGATACTGGATTACTCAAATCTATTCATATAACTTTTGTCAAATAAATATAAAAATCAAATTTAAAAAAGTTAAATGTATAAGGTACAAATTAGAATTGTATTTTATTAACATATATTATTATGCTTTTATGGAAACCTTCTCTGGGATTTATTTTGCAAAGCTTGTTTGCTAAAATGAGAATCATAAAAATTATTTATAATAAAAATAATCTAAAGTGTAAAGATATCAGAAAAGAGAGTTTTAAGGGTGCCTGTAATGGGTTTGGCAGTATGTACCCATCCCGCAATGGAGGTGGCGCACAACCTCCACCGCCACACCGTGAACAGTGGATATATCCTTATTGAAATACTCCCACCTGATGGTAAAAGGCATCAGGGTCAGGTGGGAGTGAAGTAGCAGCTTTTCAGGCAGGGCTGCAAACCCGTATATCCCAGCCAGGACCATGGCGTCCTGGATCACATGGTCAACCAAGTTATATCCAGAGGGACCTTCTTCCTGTCCAGGGAGAGCCAGGCCTTGTCAATCCCAAGAAGGACCCTGTCTAGGCCCTCTATAGACGCACCCATCCAGAAGTAGAAGAGATACCCAAGGTAAATCACCAGTTGAAGCCTTTGCCCAGCAAAGGCTTCAGTAAACTTGCACAATTTATTAATCACACCACTTTTATTCCCTCATGTTTTGTTTTAGAAAAGGTGAGATCCATTGCCAGAGGAACCCCTGTCTTGTTGGTACTCCAGGCCAGCCCAAAGTCTGCCAGGAGGGTCTTAGTCTTCATTACAGCTGTTGCATCTGCAACAGCCAGTTTACCCACTGCACACCCAAAGTTCATTCAACAGGTAAGATATGGTGTGCTCCACTGGGAAGCAAAAGCAAGCAGCCACATGTGCCCGGCCCATCTCAGATATATTCTTGAATGGGAGCATCACCAGGACGTCTCAAACAAACTCAATGGAGTTTGCACAGTAAACTCCACTGAGAACCACTAGGTCCAGGTGGACTAGTTGGGCATCCTTGTAGGCAATAACTGCCTCCTCAGAATGTGTCAGCCCAGTTAGCGCGTCCCTTGTCATTGAGAAGGACCTGTGAATTCTATCTTCAAGCTCCTGCAAGACAGGAGGGATAGAAACAGCTGCCTAACAACATGATTGGTGTAGTTGGTGTAGAAGATGATGGAGACAAAAGGTACCTGGACCTGGTGGAGTTCACTATCAACATTTTTAACAAAAAAAGGTAAGTATTTGGAAATTTTTATTAATTTTATTTTTAGGTTACCTTCACAGGTTTTCTCCTTGCCTGTGGCTTTGGCAGGCTTGGCCATTCTTGGTGCAAAAAGTTGAGCAGGCAATTCAGTACCCTCTTTCCTTGCGCGCTTTGCAGGTTTCAGGTGGGTATACTTTTCAGGGTCATCAACCTAGACAGGCAGCACAGAAAGATTGTACGCCTTAAACTGGAGGCCCTCAACCACCATCTTCTGAATATTTAGTAAGCGCTTGATTGTCTTCTCAGGAGTGTCTGATATTTTAGTTATAAGGGCCTTTGCAGACACCTTGTCTATTTTGTCTCTGTCAAGGATGACAGACTTAACTCTTGCTTTGACCTTGCGGTAAATTTCTTTGATCTCTGCAATTGCAGAGTCAAGGTCCTTCAAAAGCTTGTCCAATTCTCTCATTGATTTTTTACTAACATTTCCTTATGTTTTTATAGCTTTACCCCCCAATAAAAACTGTATTATTCTGATATCATTGCCTCTTTGTTTATTCCTGTTTGTTTTCCCATTACTCCAATATTTCATTTTTTACCCATTGTGTATATGTTTTACGCTTATCTCAAATGTGTTGTTTGCTTTGTGTTGGCATTGTTTTCTTAATTGTCATATGATTTTTAGCACTTTGCACAGCCCCTTGTGAAAATATTAACAACAATTTGGTGATCAAATAAATTTGAATTAGAAAATAATAGGTTAATTGTGTTTAGGTAAAGTTGTTACTGATCTAAATTCAAAACTTTAATGATGAACTTTAAGCCAATCAGGAGCCAAGTGATAAATTGATTGTTGTGACATAAAGGGTCACCCAATATTTTTTGATGCATGTGCGCTAATTAATATGATTGACTGGTTGTTTTTCCATTGAGTGCCATTGATGCTGTGGCAAGTTGTTGGTGGACTAGTGCAAACCCAGCAGCTGATTGAGCACTAGTTCACCAACAACTTGCCACAGCAGCAATGGCGCTCAATAGAAAAATAACCAGCCAATCATATTAATTAGCGCATATGCATCAAAGAATTATTGAATGACCCTTTATGTCACAACAATCACTTTATCACTTGGCCCCTGATTGGCTTAAAGTTCATCATTAAAGTTTTGAATTTAGATCAGTAACAACTTTACCTAAACACAATTAACCTATTATTTTCTAATTCAAATTTATTTGATCACCAAATTGTTGTTAATATTTCCACAAGGGGCTATGCAAAGTACTATAAATAACTGTGTTCTGGATCTAGATATATGGCATAGTATCTATATGATTTTATAGAAATAAGCTGAACATAAAGAATAAAAACAACTATAAGCAAAGAGAACATGAACAATTGAAATTCAAAATAAAGATAATATAAATAGAAAATGTTTGGCAACAGGGGGTTTATTGGGGCGGGGAAGAGTAATCCCTAGTAGGCAGAATAGCACAGGAAGGAAGATGTAGAGGAACTGCTAGCCTGGGGGGTCTGGGATTGGGTGGGGCTATAAAATGAAGGGTAGTGGTGGCAGGGGTAGGGGTAGGAGGTTTTTGTGTGATGGCTGCCATATACTGCTAGTAATATTCCTTGTCTGTCATTGGCTTGATTGGCTGATAGGTGGCTGTGGCACAGGGTGGAAGGCACTTGTCCTTCTGTGATTGATTGCCATGTTTACATGAAAAACCATTTGCACAAATAAATCAGCCATCATTTGGTGACCAAAGAGAAATTGTGGTCAAGGACCCCAAGATAGGGTGTTGAAAGCCTGTGGGCGGCGCTCCCGGAGTGTATCTCTAATATTAAAAAACACGGCATCAGCCAGATGGATGTCTGTGTGACTGGCAGGGTAGACTGAGGCCTGGTGCTTGTGTCCCTGGATGGCCTAAAGGGCAGTGGAACTACCCTCCATCTGGTGGTTCAACAAAACCTGGTTCCTGGAATTTTAGCCATCCCAGGAGTCAAGTGATCCACCAAAGATATGGCTGTACTTGTAGCCATCAGTGAAATCTGGGGTTGTCCAATAATAGACAGAACCCTTGGCTGAAACAGCTAGAAATGCACCAATTAAAGTCCCCTTCTTGACCTTTTTCCTTCCTTTTTGAGTGACGGCTCTCCCTTGCTTGCCAAAATCATCAAAAGCTATTGATAGCTTATAGTACAAGACAAACATAACATCATCAGAAAACTTTTCAGGCATTTTACTAGGGTGGATTTGATGGCAGGATCATATGGGGAATCCTCAGCACCATCCCATTGGTTGCTAGCAACATTGGTCAGCACACATACTGACACCATCTTCCCATACATCCAGAGCTGCAAAATGCGCTCAGACACCCAAATGTCATGAGGCGCAAGTTGCTTCCGGACCTGGGTCAAGGGAAGCTTGGGGTCCCACTGAAGGAGGTCAAGCATTATTGGACACACCTTGGTGATTTGGGACTCAGGGGCCTTTTTGAATTTTTGCTGTCCTGATCAGATTCCCCTTGTTCATTAGGTTTTTGAACTCCCGCATGACTGTAGCTTGGGTAAATTGCAATTGGTCAGCAATCTGATTCCAGGACAGACCCTGCAGGTTCAGTGCCACAATTTCCTGGGGAATTTTGGTGGTGATGATTTGTTGTTTGGGGCACTGGGCTGGGAGAGCTGAAGCCTGATTGGCTGTAGAGGGGCCAGGTTTGCTGGTGGCAGAAAGATGGTCTAAATCAGGGTTGCCATCCTGATTGGTTGGTTGACAGGCAGCTTGTGCAGGGGTGGATAAGGGAGTGGGGCAGAGCTAGACACTCTGTGACTACTGAACAAGTCAAAGCCATAGAGGTCAGGGGTCAGGTACAGGTCAGCTTCCTTGTTAACTGCCTCAAAGGCTTGGGTGTAAACAAGTGCCTCCACGTTCTGAGCCTTGCCTCCATTGAAGCTGGCTTGGTTGCTGGCACATCAAAGATATTGCTGTTAAAAACCACTGTAAAAAACCTAGGATAAAATCACTAAAAGTAGAAATTTAAAATTTTATGATTTATTTTTATTGTAATTACCATTCCTCTTTGGAAGGTTCTCAAAACCATTTCATACAAATCAGGATCCATAAAAATGAATTAAATGCCTCTGTTCCTAAATTGAATAGCTGTTGATTGGCTGTTAAATTGATGGTTTTCTATTTTAGGATGCTCATACTACACATCTTGTGTGACTTCATTTTGTTTCATGCTTGTTTAATCTTGCTTCTAGATTGCCCAAATTTTGTTTCATTTTAGTCCTTCTGTCAGTGCCTCATATGAATCCTGATTGGATTATAATATACTCCAGAATAGCATCCATCTCACTTGTTGCGTCAGTTGATTTTGTTTGTGGTTTGAGCTACATTGCTTGATGTTTGATATAATTTTGTATAATGAGCTAGTGAAATTTTGTTTTTTTGTTTGACAGTTCATTTATTAACTGAATTTTTTTTAAATTATTTGAATCCTGAATACTGCGCAACTTGTATTTTGTTCAAATATGAAACCATTTTGTTTAAATCTGAGGTATTTTTGGTTGTTGCCATAGCTTTTAAAACTACTGTATAGCTTATTTACCTCCAAATTAATACTTATGACCTTTGAAAATTTGGGGTAGGAAGATCTTCTGTGAATAATTTTCTATCAAATTGATCTAACTATAACTTTCATCATAAATACTTTTTTAGCTTTACAATAAATTAACACTTTAAAAATATACTATTTACTATAAGAAAATTCAATATACACATATAACTATTTTTAATTTTATTTTTGTGTTTAACAGGCTTAATTTTAAATCTTTACTTTTTTAAAATTGTCAAGCATATACTTCTGAGAAGTATACTAAACAAGATAAATGGAAAAAATTATTAAGAAAATGCTACTTTATTGGTATGAGTTTAGAGTATTATACAGTATAATGAGAAGCTGCATACTGTCTATGTATGCATTCAATCATTTCTAGAAATAGAGAAAGAAAACAGTTTTCTACTGCCCAAGTAATTTATTTAGACATGTGCCCTCAGCCAAACACTTCTCAGATGGTTTGGAGCTGCCCAATATAAAAAATACACCAATCTCATGTCAAAATCAAGCAGCCTCAGACAGCTCATCTTAAGTAATTCAGAGAAAGACCAAGCCAAGGCATTGGTCATAAATACATCATCCTCCCATGATTGATAAGTATTATAATTTTCTAATAAAGATTGTAAGTATTTTTTGGTTCAACCAAATCATACCCCATTTTCTAGTAGTAGTTTTCCAGCTCAAATCCTATTTCCAAGCCCCAGCTTTTGAGAAATCTCCTCTTTGCCCAGCAATAGTTGCTACACTAACTAGAAGTAGTAACAGTTACTTCTTGTATAACAAGCTAAAACTTCCCAATATTCTCCTGGAAAGATATAAAGGTTCCTACTACTTGGCGCATTGCAACAGCCAACACTTCATTTCTCAATGCATGTTTATAGACAGTGAGCTAAGCCCAGGCTAGCTTATGTCCACTTCCTCTACTACTCTGTCATCAAGCACACAAGTGGCAAGCCTTAAAGCCCCTGATGATTCACCTCCTCTGCTTTTACCTGGTTATTTGAGCTTATCCTACTTTGCCCTAACTAGACTAATTGATTCCTTGACCCCCTCCCACCTGGGAGAATGTGTCAGGGCCCAGAATGCCTTGGACAATCAGCTAGCCTCTCTGGAAATAGTACAATAAACTGTGTGGAAACCCTTGTCAACTGCCTTCCAGAGGAAAAAACCCCTTTCAAATAACAAATGGCCTGAGATTTGAGAGGCCTGCAAGCCTCAAATCCCTGGCTTCAATTCTATTAACAAATTTGGCCCACTTAACTATTGGGAAATGATACATCAGGAGGGCAATTGTTTGATTGCACAATTGGGCGCTTGATTTCTTGTGGGATCTATTAATAGCTGTGGCACCTTGGCTTGCTGCAGCCTAAGCAAGATTCCTGTTATTCCAGCCAATGCCAATCCATCCCCAGTCTCAAGTGTGCAAATTACTGGAAAAATTGCAAGTATTTCTGAAATTGATGCCACCAGATCTCTGGTGGCACAAAAGGCTACACATTCACCAGTAAGTATAAGTAGTGAGGAGGAAAAGCCCTCCTCACTGCTGACATCATAAAATAAACAATTTTATGCCCAGGACCCATTATTTTCTTACAGAAATTATCTATTTTTGCACCAATATAATTATTCTGTTTGCATCTATTTGTGAATCTACTTATTAAGTTACACCTCCCCCTTAGGCCTCCTCTTCAATTCCTGCCAAATACTTGGGAATTCCTATCAAATTATGTTTGAATCTTTATCCAAAAGGTCAGCTAAAAAGCCCAAGAAAAGCCATCAATTTAATATTTTGGAATTTTTCTAAAGATGCCCCTACCTAAACCACCCAAGAAACACCTCTAGTTAAATATCATGTGCAAGAGAAGCTGTGAGCAGTGGTAATTGCATCCAAAGCGTATTCCTGATTTTAGTTGGTTTAGTTTTCCATTTGACTATATCCATTCAGAATTTTTTAAGATTTTTATGACTCAAGAAATGCATTTGATTTGCTCATATTATTGGTCAATTGGTTTGTAACATTCAATCTACTACCCTAATCCTATCATATCCCTTAAATGAATGCAAGAGTTGTAAAAAACCTTGCTTCATCATTCTCTACTCTAATATAATTCAAAATTTGTTAGTATAATATGGCCATTTGATTTTTTCTGTTGCTTTCAGTGTTCAGTCAATTCCTTTTCCTCCCAGGAATTGTTGGCAACAACCTTTTGGTTGTTGAAACCGCAAATTTTGTTTTGGTTGAGAGCTTGGTTTTATTTCCTGCTAACCTGCCCCCCTTTTTCACACTACTACACAATATAAACATGCTTATCTGTTCCCTCCTGGTTCTTCTCCTGTCACTTTGGTTAAGCCCCTTGCATCCTTGACTTGGAGTTCTGTCAAAACAGCAGGCTCAACCCACCAGCAAGGCTCTAACTAAGTGGGTTTGTGACCCGCAATCCAACCTTCCAGTGACCCATAGCCAAACTAGGAAGTCAACTCATATTAAATCCATCAATATGAACAGATGATGATCCTTTACAGTGGATTCCTTGTTTTGGCACTTGAATCATTATCAGGATTGAGCCACCCCCTTCATCATACAACTGTGTGATCAACAAATCATGTTTCTGTTATCCTTGATTCACAATGACTATATAATAACTACCTCCCAATAAAGATTATTATCTAGTTCTAAATATCTTTCCCCCTATTAACTATGCTAAAACAGCACAGTTAAGACATTGGTAGCAGAAGTAGGTTTCCCATCCTAACTTTTTCTTTAAAAATTCTGCCTGTTGCCTGTACCCGCTGCAGTTAACAAATCTACAAAAGAATCATGTCTGGCCTCTCACTAGACTGGACGCAATACCTGCCAGGTACTGCAATACCAGAAGGATTTGTCCTGTACCAGAACATGCGTGTGCCGGTCCCTGCCTTCAACTCTTTGTTGGCACAAGGATTCTTTAAAGCACCTATCATCCTTTCCTGTGCCACAGCAAAAGAAGGAACCTTGTCCACGTACATGGCCCAATAACTTTGGAGAGCCACCCTTGAATCATTTGCTGGAGCTAACAACAATAACACCACAGTGTGGATCCAATCTGCTCAAAGCAAGCTGGTGCAGATGGAATGCCCACAACACTTTTGGCTTGCAGAAATATCCATCAAACTCATACATGATGCTGGTACCTGATGCAATAAGTGGCACAAGGACCATACCAAAAAATATTGGGACACCTTCAAACAAGACTTCTAGGCAAGATTTGTGCTAAAGGACACTGCCCTCATGATTATCTGCCAAGTAAAGAACCTGAATCAGACAAGAACTGTAAAGGAGCTCACCTGAGCCTACAAGGAACTCTGCCTATGTGCCCCCACAGATATGGCCTTTGACACTCCATCCACTCACCTCATGTACTACAACGCTCTCAAGTCATAGGTAATGAGACACATCAACCTGGACCAAGTGCCCAACCTGAAAAGCCTCTACTGTGAAGCAGAAAAAGCGGAACAAACATCCAACGCTCTCCACAAGGCACAGACTGGAAAAAGAGAAAGACCCAAGGACTCTCACACAGCTGGACGCACCAACTGCCCCTTGCCTGGCAACCATAACAACAATAATAGCAGCTCAAACCATAAGCCTGCAAGCTCAAATGGCCACGGTAATGGGAACAATGAGCAGTCAAACTGTACACACTTCAGAGTCACCACCACCCAAGACAACCAAGATGAGAGATAAGCCTGGGGAGAGCATTAATCAAGCCAAACTCTCCCCATAATTCCCCCAACTTGCCTAATACCAAATATTGACCTGAGGACGTGGAACAATGCCCAATGATCCAAGTATCCTCAGGAGACCTTGTCCTTTACACTGTTGCCAGACATTCCAATAAACTGATGTCCTATCCTTTAAGCTTTTGTAGTTACATGGGTTCAGACTTCTAGACTCAGGCGCATATTGCACACTTGTGAACAGAAACTTTGTGGACAAGTTCAAGCTAGCCATTAATCCTTTGCGGATCAAACATGGTTTTAGCTGATGAACGTCACATTACTGTGACAAGGGAAAATGCCCCCTTCTCTGTCATGCTTGAGAGCCTGCACTCTACCATCCAAGGCCCTGTCATTGATTTGCCAAGTTTGATATTGTGCTGGGGCTGGACTGGTTGTGAGGGAACAACCCTCATGTAGACTTGGCAACCTCAGTACTGACCATCAAACGTGAGGGTGTCAATCACCAGATCTACCCTGACTCAGTGGATCAACTACTACACAACCATGTCTTCATGCACATCACAGAGACCCTGGACAAAAAAGAAAATATCAGGGAAATCAAGTGGACTCTTGCCAGTACAAGATCATACACTTCAAAGACCACCAGGACACCACCACACCTCAAGACTGCGAAATTGTAGCCCACCATCCAGAAATCTTCAAGGAGGCTCTACCAGGCTTACTGCCAGAAAAACACATACAGCACTCCATTCAACTCAAAGGAGCAGTGCCCAAGGCGCGCCCCATCTACTGCCTCACACCAAACAAGGATGTCACCATCTGCTTCTACCTCAAAGAGGCACTAGAAAAAGGGCTTATCTGCCCCTCACAGTCTCCCTTTGATGCCGCCATGTTTTTTGTGGCAAAGAAGGATGGTTCACTCTGCCTTGTAACTGACTATTGCGCCCTAAACAAAGTCATCATTAAAATTTTTTACCCGCTTTCACTCATTGACAACCTCTTTGATGCCCTGGGCGGAGCAACTGTCTTTTCCAAGATTGACCTAACAGCAGGGTACAATCAAATCCGTATCAAGGAGGATCACATATCCAAGACAGTCTTCTGCACCAAATATGGATCATACAAGTGTTTTGTGCTCAATTTTGGAATGACAAATTCATCTTCAACTTTGTCACCTTCATGAATGAGGTTTTTGCCCCTCAAATTGGCAATACACCCTAGTGTACCTGGACAATATCATTGTATACATTCCCTCAGTGGAAAAACACCATAAGGACCTGGAGGCAGTCTTTGTCACCCTAGCACACCACAAGCTGTTAGCCAAACCCTCAAAATGCCAGTTCTTTTGGGAATAGTTGCCCTTTCTGGGACACATTGTCTCAAAAGATGGCATCAAATCTTATGATCAGAAAATCCAGGCCATATGTAAGATGCTGCCACCAAAGGATAAGTCTGAGCTTCATAAATTCCTGGGAATGGTTGCCTATGTCTGCCACTTGATCTCTGACTGCAGTGTCCTGACTGATCTCTTATCAGCTATAACTGGGGCCAAATCCAAGTTTTTATGGACCTCCCAAAGGGACCTTTATTTTCAGTGCCTGAAGGAGAAGTTGACAACTGCACCCATCCTCCAGTACCCCAAACAAAATGAAGAGTACCAAATAGAGACAAATGCCTATGATGCCTCCATCAGAGGTGTTCTACATATCAAAAACAACAAAGGCAACCTCCTGCCAGTGGCCTACAAATCACGCAAGTTGACAGATGGCAAATGCCAATATCCAATACACAACAAGGAACTGTTGGCAATTGTACACTGCCTTGTGAAGTGGTGCTGCTACCTAGAGCGCCAGGAGGAATTCACCACCTTGACTGATAACAAATCCCTCATCTACTTCAAAACACAGGCTAATTTATCCAGACATCAGGCGTGTTAGATGGAAGTCCTGGAGCAATTCAACATGCTCATCCAGTACAAGCCTGGGCCCAAACTTGACATGACAGATGCACTCTCTTGTCTATATGTTAGAACTACATGAGGGGGAAATGGGCTTGACCCATATTGGTCCCTCCTAGTGCTCCACACCAAAGACAAAGGAAACCCTCCAGGCACCACAGACATCACCAAGGAGACCGTTATCAAAAACAAACACCTTTTCACTGACGTATAAAGAACACTTCACTGCAAAATGACAGATGGAAGTACTATCCCATACATTCCCATGCACCAGAGAGTCAATACTATCCTACGTTACCACAGAGACCTTGGCCATACAAAGAGTAGAAGCTTTTATGAGTTACTTAAACATAAGGTCTGGTGACCAACCCTCTACTGGGACGTTCAGGAAGTCATTGACCAGTGCAAAGTATGTGAGAAGTTTGCAAGAAGCAAGAACCTGCATATATCTGTGTTACCCATCTGTTCTCAACTGCCCTTCAAGGTATGGGCCCTATATATTGTGGGCCCCATGCACAGCAAGTACAACAACAAGAAGTACATCATCAGCCATCAATTTTGCCACTCACTGGCCAGTGGCGCTAGCAGTGAGGACACACACTGTTAAAAAGTGTAGTGCTTATAGGCAAAGAAATTATTAGCAAGTTTGGAAAGCCAGAACTGCTAATCACCAATGGGGGCAAAGGACTAACCTCCAAAAACACCAATGTATATCTTGCAAAGAAAGGGGTCAAACACACAGTAGCAACACCTTAACACCCTCAGGCCAATGGACGGGTTGAGTGATTGAACAGCAGCCTAGTACAAGCCCTTGTCAAACTCACCGCCAGGAGACCTGAGGACTGGCATAATCAGCTATCAGCTGCACTTCTTATGTGCTGTACTTGTGTGAACAGATCCACCAGAAAGAGTCCTTTCAAACTTGTCTATGGCACACAATCCAACAATATCCAGGCCCTTTTGGGGCCAAAGCTAGAAATACCTAGCACGGCCCCTCCCTGAACAGCACTTCACGTAGTTCAAACCAACAGTGACCAGTTAGAAAGGGAAGAGACACAGCTACAAAAGACATTCATCCTCATAAAAAACAGACATGCAGTTGACAATAAAGTCTGGGTGTTGAACACAGACAAAAGCAAGCTTCAGCCCAAAAAAGTAGGACCCACCATAATCCTAAAGGTAAACAAAAACAACAATTACCTAGTTCAGGAACTAGGCAAACACAGACAAGATAAAGTTCTACATCATGATTGACTAAGACCCTGCAAGGCCAACAGAAACAACAAGAAATCATCTGACAGCAACCAAACAACAGTTAGTCCATTACGGCAGCTGGGCTTCTGACAACCTCCCTGACAACCTACCTCCTGAGGAGGACAACCTTCAGCCAGGGGGATGTCAAAACAGCAGGCTCAACTCACCAGCAAGGTTCCAACCAAGCAGGTTTTTAACCCGCAATCTAATTATCCAGTCACTCAAAGCCAGACTAGGAAGTAAACTTGAATTACCAAATCCATCAACATGAACAGATGATGATACTTTACAGTGGATGCCTTGTTTTGGCGCTTAACTCATTATCAGGATCAAGCCATCCCCTTCACCATCCAACTGTGTGATCAATAATCATGTTCCTGCTATCCTTGATTAACGTTGACTATATATAATCACTATCTCTCAATAAAGATTATTAACTAGCTTCTAAGTATTTTCCCCTGGTAACTCTGCTAAAACAGCACAGTTACAACAGTTCTTCTATCCCCACCATCTGGATCTCCCTCCATGCCACCCTAGAGTGACCATTCTGCCTACCATGAAGGAGATTCCTATTACTCTCCCCTGCCCAATGTGCCTCCTGTCTGGGATTTCAGCAAGTTGGGGTTCATTTATATCACACTATTGGGGCTGGTCAATCAGGTTGTGCCCCATACTGAAAGTTGGCGTCCCCTAGCTACAGCAGTGAATTACCTAGTCAGAATAGCACCAATTGTGTACATGGCCTTCCAGGCCCAGCCTGCCTCCCCTGTGGAAGTATAGCCGGACTCTGGTATGGGCTGTGATAGAATGGACTTCTCTTGACCACATAATCTATTATATTATGAAGTTTGGGCCAGTCTTTATATAGTCCTTTCATTTGATTGGTTCCCAGGAAGGGTACTCACTTCAATCCTGACACCATTTTCTTATGAACTAAAATGTGGCAATATGATATAAAGTAAAATTTTAAAATATGAATTGCATTTTAAAATTCTGAAAATGATGCCATATTGCCAGATTTTGGCTCCTCAGCAAACAGTGTTAGAATCAAAGTGGGTAACCCAGGTGGCCCATCAACTAACAGAGCACAAGAATGGTGTGCAGTTCCTGAAAGTGACAAAAGTTAAATTATTTGTAATCAGGATTTATAATTTTCAAATTTAATTAAATCAATAAATGGCAAATAGCATGATTGTTTTACTAAATGTTTTATTTTTAACTCAGTTGATTTGCTTGCATTTTTATTTGAAATTTGGCTGAAGGATTTGACAATCCCACATTTTTCTTAGCAGATTATAAATCTAAAGTATAATTTGACTTGAGTTTTTATAATAAAATAAATTTTTGAAAATTATATAATAATCAAAAATACATCTTTTAAAAAAAGAATATCTCTGTAATACTGTAAATTCATAACCTGAACGTAAAAATGCGGGATTATCAAATCCTTGGTCCAAATTTTGAAACCACTTTTGCAGGATGGCCTTTTTTAATCAAATTTAATGATTTGTATTTTTATTTGAATTTTTAAAAATACAGGAACTCATAGGCACTTTGAAAAGTTCAAGTCAAACCTCATATTTCTTATGGACAAAATGAATTAACTGGAATCAGATTTGAAGTGTTCAAATCCATCAACCATTTTCATTCAGTTTACTATATCTTTTGAAATTGCGGGATTGTCAAATCCAAGAACCAAATTTCAAATCACTTTTGAATTCCACTAGTAAACTCAGATATTAATTGAAAGAACTGGAATCCAAATTGAATGTACAGTAAGCACACTATGAAACACCAACCCAAATCAAGAAGCTCTACTATTGTTGTGAATGCTGCCATTCACCATGTTTTGATTTTCCTTCTTAAGTCATTACAAGGACAAATTTCTTTCTTTTGCTTTTGCCCTTTGAAATGAGGCTGGCTCCAATTGGGAAATACAATTGTTCATTTTCCTGATCCTGCGCAACTCACTTGCCCCACTCATGCTTGTGGCAAGTGATCCTACCGTCCTGGTATTGTTTTGTGGTATTGCAAACCACTATATATTACATTTATTATACACTAATAAAAATTAAGTTCTATTCACATTTTTGTCTTTGTATCTCCACATACTTTGGCACCTCTCTAGCCACGTCTAGCAGATATTATTCATTCAGGACCACAAGGTAATTGTATAGCCTTCCCTGCCATTCTAACCAAGACTTAGTACAAATCCAATCCTAAGGTTAAGATTTCCTGTTGTGACTCTGTGCTGAGCCTCAGATCACAACAAAAATGGTGCTCACTACAAGGGCTGTAAGCCCCTTGGTTACCCCCTTTGCAACTACATTTTCAGGACCTTTGCCTCAACCTATACAAGAGCCAACTTTGCCTGAAATTACCTGTCCTCCTATTGAGGAAGACATTGCCAACCCGCCTATTTTCCCTACTGTGCTAAACCTTGGGAGTAGTCCCCGCCTAGTGGCCTACCCTTTGGGTACCCCTGATTTGGAACAAGTCATGGTAGTAGCCCTTGGTATAGCCTGTTATGGGGCCATCCCTTATCTCCAGCTTCAGTTCAATTGGGCAGAATACTAAAAATTGATTGTAGTGTTGCAATTTCCACAGCATCTCCTCTTGGCATCTGGCTCTGCTGAACATTTATTGTCCTCCTTTGTACAAACCGTCTTAGCCCATCATCAAATGTTATGAGGGCTCCACGTTCAGGAGGTTTCATTGCTGCAAGCTGCCATCACCCATCACTGGGATCAGTTTGCGGCCTACCAGCAGTGGATTAATTCCCTGTTTTCCTTAGTATCCAACAATCAGTGCAACTCTGTCACCTCCCAGTCTTGTTTGGTCACCTTCATTGAAAGAATGCGCCAGTCTATCCCCAAGTATGTCAGAGAGCGCCTTCATGAGTTCCACCAACTGGAACAGCCCTGGTGTGCCCAAGTAGACTCTACTTTAAACACCTATCTCCCCGACTTCAAACAACTTTTACAACAACTCAACAAGTTCAATGCTTATTCCTTCAACCAATTACAGCAAGTAGCGGTCCATGCTGCAAAGGGCCTCTGCAAACTTGGCAAGGACTTTGATCAAGAAAGTGCTGCTACCGCTGCTACCATTGCCAAACTCCAGACTCAAGTAAATGAACTGTCTGCCTTTAAAGCAGATACTCTGCCTTCTTGTCCATCCAACAAGCTAGCAGATAGAAACCAGAGGCTCTAGGATGGCATTTGAGATTTAAGAGCATCTACCTTCAGTCAGGATTGCCCCCCTGAAGTCCCACAGCCTGACCCTCAAGTGCTTGCACTGACAACTCAGGTTGCTGAATTACAACAAGAGGTTGCTACTTTACATGAGGCAATGGTGTCTGTAGTTAGTCCACCTGATGTTGTAGCAAATATGGTTGTTGCCCTGGATTGTCAGGAGCTCCCCACATTCATTGTGCTAGAGAGTTGATAGCTCTAGCCAATGAAGTGGACTACTGAAGCAAGATCACTATGAGCTTGATAAAGACGTACAAGAACTAAGTGAAGTGGTTGATTCAGTAAATGACAGGTTTACCCCTTGCCTTTTGATGGTCCTGTCTCTTACTTCCTGACTGGCTGAGCTGTCCTTGGTAGTAACTGCACAGGGCCAGCGCCTGGATGTTACTGAGCAACAGACTGTCCTAGCTCATAATACGGGCATCCACACTGCTGACATCTTGACTACCCTTGAAGATAGTGTTCTCCAACTGTGGGCCAGGCAGCCCCCCACCGAGTCAGAAGCAGAATTCTCTCCACACATAAATGTACTCAATAGCAACAATAGTGGCCCAACTCCAGAAGCACATTTCAAGCCTACCTTTAAGCAAGTCTTCAACCCCAAAGCCTTGACCATTGCAGCTTTCCTAACTATCTATGAAACTGCCATGAGAAGAGCCTCAGATGAAGTCAAGAAGGAACACATTCTGACCTGTCTACACCTGACCCGCCAAGAGGTAGTTGTGTCAGAGCTGCCCACCATTGAAACCTGGGAAGATATGAAGCAACTTTTGATTGACAAGTTTGGTGGTGACCTTAGTTTAGAAGTGAAGAAGGATGCCTTCATGTACATTATTTAAAACCAAAGGAGATCCTAGCTAAATTTTCAGATAGATTTTACATGGAAGGACAAAAACTAATCACAAGCTGCCAGTTGACTGCACATGAAGCATACATGGCTTGCGCTCAAGCCCTCGAGGTTAACCAGCTCCTGTGTCTTCACTTCAAGGCCCATAAAGCCATGCTTTCTTCCATGAAGAGCATAAAGACACTGTTGTAGGATATGCACCTTACTCATTCTGGTGCAGTTGTGCAGGAGAATTGTGCTGCTTCTACCTCTGGTTTGTCTTCACGTGGTCTGTGTATCCTTACCATGAGCTTGAAGAATCCTCCTCAATGACAGAATTGCCATAACTGTGGACAAATAGGTCACCATTCCTGAGTCTGAACCAATCCTTGAGTTGAAGAAGCTGATACCAAAGAACAAGCAGGAAAAGAACAGTCAACTTAGAGCAGAGACACTCTCAGTTGACAATTCTTCCCAGTCTCCTCCAATAACCCCCTCCATTGCTGAATCTGAGTCTGCTAACTCTTAGGCTCCTCCCATTCTGCTGCTATTCAACAAAATATCTGATGACTCTGACATGGACAATTCTGATGTAGAAGATCCTGATGCCTATGGGTACTCTGTCCTGGCTGTCTCTGAAACTATTGCAGTCCCTTATAAGCTACAATCTGGGAAGACTACTACAACTGCCAAGCCTCTGCCTGAAGCCAGTGAGGTTGTCTCTTGCCCTTACCTCACCAAAGCCAAGAGTTATCCTGTGCTTGTTGAGTCTTCTGAAGAAGCTGCTGAGGTTGCTGATGCTGTGTTAAAAAACGTCTCCATCTTGCTCCCTCTCCAGACAGTCTATAAGGAGTTCTGTGCTTAAGATGCATGATTGAAAAGTGAGACAAAGAGCTAGAAGAAGCCCAAGACGTTCTGGCTGTCCTCTCACCCTTTGGTTGTACCATCACTTGTGTTGAAATATCCATCCAAAAGGTGAAAATTAAGGCTGTCTTATAAAATGGGTCTCCTGTTAATATTGTCTCCTTGAAGCTTGTCTAGAAGCTCAAACTTGCCCCCAACCTTAACTATCATCAATTGTATGGCACAGCTGGGCTGTTCATGACTTGCGCTATAGGAGCTTATTCTGCTCTGCCCATGCAAATTGGCAAGCTGCTCTTGGCTGTGCCTTCTGTTGTCTTGGAGAATGAGAGCTATGACCTTCTAGTTGGTACTCGATTCCTTAGGGAATATAATGGGATTGTGACAGTACAACAGTCACTTTTAAGTATTTAGCCAAATAAATACTCCAATATATAAAGTTGCTCTGTTTTTTCTGTTTGTTTTATGTAGATAGGTTTGGCTGGAATTCTTCAGATAAAGATTCCTGAGAACTTAGTATCTGTATTCAATAAAAGAACAGAAGGCAAGATTGGCCAAATCAATCTTGGAGACTAGGCATCTCAAAAACAATTTAATTAATCAGGAAGATTAATTAATAAATACATGGGAATATAATTAATGAGGTTTTAATTATATTGGTTAATTGCCTTGACTGTGTCAAGAAGTTTGGTTAAGGTTAATCAAAAGTAAACCCCCAAATTTTGGGTTAAAAGCACTGCTTTGGAAAATTCATTGGGTTAGAAGCGCGCCACACCACCTAATTGATTTGAGAAGCACTGAGGCGCTTCCTAGTGAATTTTTCAGACGCTGGGGCACCGCCCAGGAAAATTGCTGGGCGCCGCGGTGGTGCCTGGTTTGAGTTTCAAAGCATTTTAATGGGTTTTAAGGCAAAAAACCATTAAATGCGGAGATAACTAAATAAAAGTAAGGATTCCTAGGAATTCAGGTTTGATAAGCTGTTTCCCAGTTAGAACATTGATAGCTGAGATTTTGGGATGTGTAATCCACAGGGTTTTGGCGCCAGGAGCTGGGGAAGATCCATGCTGAATTGGTACATTGGGATGAATGGAGTCAGGTGACTTCTTCTCATTGTAGGTTGGTTCTCATAGGTTGAGAAATATTGGTGATTTTTTAGGTAAAGATCTAGGTTTGGATGACTCAAATGTCATAGATCACGTAATATGAATCATAGGTTGATTCAGGAACCAGAGGGGTTTTCAGCCAAATATGCCCCAAATGGTATATAAGCAAAAACACTAATTTTAAATAAAGATATATTGTTGATTTTGACGCTTTCCCCTCAACTTCTTTTTAATTATCATGTCTTCTTTATTGATATTTGAAAGAGCAAAATTTGGAGTACTTTGTGTTGAGGCTGCTGCTGCAAGAAAAGAAATTCCTACCAGCTTGCTTGAGGAGGCTTGGGCAAGTCTGGAGGTCTCTAAGATTGAACCTGAGGAATCTTTGATAGAAGTAAAAGCAGCTTTTGAAGAACTATATTCTAACTATTTTTCCAGAGAAGGAACCCCAGCACAAGGAAATCAAGTTTATGCATGGGACTCCTGGAACTTGCTGTTAGGGTTCAATAAAATTTTGCAACAAGTAAAGGACAGAGCCAATTGTGAAGTTGAGGCCTTGAGAAACAGAGAGGAAAAGAGTGTCAAAATTATGGCTCGTTGGAGAGATGGCAATAAAGTGTTGTCTCACAAAATTACCTCCTTGGAGGCAAAGAACCTCAAAGCTTTGTCACAGGAAGGTGCCAGTAACAAGAGTCAAGGGCAAGATAGCAGTAAGTTTGACTGGTTAGACCTGGATCTGTCACAGGGATCATCAACTTTAAGGACAGCTACTTCTCTATCTTAGGATATGAGGTCCCTTTGATCTTTGAAGAGCCAGTTAAAGTTCCTAGGAAGCGCCTCAAGACATGTGCCTTGGAATATCCCACTGGTGTTTTCACTTTAAAATACCAAACCCATTCCTCCAACATGAAGTGTCCTCCTATGGCTTGTTCTACGTCAGAAGGGATTCCTCTCTTGGTCACTTCTGCTGTGACTATTCCTCCTGGGTCTCAGGCTATCCTAGACTCCCAAATATTGTATGAGCTGCCCAAGTGTACATTCCTAGAGTTGTACTCTCCTCCCTTTCTAGGGCACAACAAACCCTATCTCTGTCCAGGAATCTTTGATATCTCTCATAAAGACCCTGTTCAACTGCTGATTGCCAACTTGACTGCCCTCCCCATACATGTGTCTAGAGGGCAGGTTATTGGCTATGGAAAGTTATTGAATGCTCCTGACGTCCTATCTCTTCATCCCTTTGGTACGTTTCAGGACTTTAACTTACCTGAGAATGAGCCACAAGTCCTATCATTGTTCACCGCCCAAGACTTCCTGCAGCTATCTCTGGTTCAACAGAAAGAGGTGCTTGACCTACTGGACCAGTTTTTGGATATCTTTGCTAAGGACAGCACAGATTATGGGTTATTCAAAGGCGTCATTCACCAGATTGATACTGGTGACGCTCTCCCCTTTCATGCTAAACCCTACTGCTGCAGTCAAGTAGAAGATACTCAGGTGTCTAAAGAGCTCAAACAACTTCTAGACACTGGACTGCTTGCTCCTTCCCAAAGTCCATGGGCTTCCCCCTTGCTCATACTAAAAAAGAAGGATGGAGGTCATTGTATTGTGATGGACTACTGATACTTGAATTCCTTAAGCAAAAAGGATTCCTATCTCTTACCATGCATGGATGATGCTCTCTGCCGCCTTGGGGGCTCTAAGTTCTTCTCTGCCATGAATCTGGCCTCTGGATACTGGCAAGTTGATCTCTCACCCAAAGATAGACAGAAGGCTGCGCTCATCATTTTTTTAAGGATTGCTTGAGCCTACACAGATGCCGCAAGGGCTCTGCAATGCTCCAGCTACTTTCCAACAAGCCATGGATTCCATCCTCTGTGATTTGAAGCTCTTGTGTGGTTTAGTGTACTTAGATTATATAAATGTCTTAAGCGCCACCTTCACTGATCACCTGGCCCATCTTAAGGAGGTGTTCATAAAGATTTGTGAGGCTGGACTTAAGTTAAAACCATCTAAGTGTGCCTTCTTCAAGGAACGCCTTGAGTTTTTGGGGCATGAGGTGACTCAGACGGGAATTTTCCCCATGACTAAGAAAGTCAAAGCCATTGAAAAAATGCTTCTGCCCACCAACCTGCAAGAAGTCCAAGTTTTTCTGGGCATGATGGGATACTACAGATAATTCATCCCTGATTTTGCGGACACTAGTGAACCCTTGGTCCAGCTGCTGTGTAATGTCCCTTTTGAATAGACCTCCAGTCAACAACAAGCCTTTGAGACCCTCAAGCAAAAACTCAATGAAGCTCCCATCCTAGTATATCTTGACTACAATAAGGAATTCATCTATATACTGATGCTAGTGACCTGGCTATTGGGGCTATCTTGGCTCAATTGGATGATGAAGGTGTGGATCACCCTGTAGCCTATACCTCTTGTGTCCTGAATAAGCATGAGAAGAACTACAGTGTGACCAAGAAGAAGTGCCTTGCTGTGCTGCATGCCATCAGGCAGTTCTGCTACTATGTGTATGGCACCCACTTCACTGTGGTTACTGATCATGCTTTGCTTAAATGATTACAACAACTCAAGGAACCTGAAGGACAACTAGCTAGATGGGCTCTCTGACTGCAATGACATGACTTCACTGTGCTGCACTGCCCCTGGATTCAACATCAGAATGCTGATGGACTGTCCATAATGCCCATCCTTGCCCTACACCCTGCTGAAGCTGACCAGTTGTATGAACTAATTAGATATCCTTTGTTGTGAGATAACAAGACAGAAGAAGTTTGAGTTGCCCTTTCTTAGTTATCTGAAGACACCCTCATTTGTGAAAATCAGCTCTTCAAGAAAATATAAGACCACTACTTGCCCTATGTAAGGACTATTCTTTTCCTTTTTTTGGTGCTTCAAGCTCATAAAGAGACAGGACACGGAGGCGTTGCCAAGACCCATGCCTGGCTCCAGAAGAATTACTTCTGGGGAAATCTTTGCTTGCTAATCCCAGGTGTTATTGCTAGTTACCATGATTTCCAACTCCAACAACCTAAAGCCACCACTCATGAATTCAAGCTAGTCCCCCCTCAACATGCATTTCACACTGTCATTATTGATGCAGTAGGGCCTCTCCCTTGCTCCTGCTCTGGTTGCTGCTTTATCTTAATTGCTGTTAATCATTTTAGCAAGTGGGTAGAAGCTTGCCCTACTAAAGACATCACTGCCAAGACAACCACTGCCTTTTTGCTGCAAGATGTATTCTTCCGCCACGGTTGCCCTCAAGTGCTGTTGTCTGACAATGAGACTAACTTCAACACCAAGTTAGTAACCTCTGTTGTTGAAGCCTTGGGGTCTCATAAGTCTTTCTCTGCCCCCTATAATCCTTCCACCAATGGGGAAGTTGAGCGCGCCAACTCAACTCTGGTTTCTATCATGAGGAAGCTCACTTACTCTGACGTCACCAACTGAGGTCTATACTTACCCGCTGCTCTCTTTGCCTATTGCCTTAGCAAACATTATGCCACTGGGTATTCCCCCTTTGATATGCTGTATGGTTATGAAGCCATTACCCTGTTGCTCTTTGGGGGGCCCCTACTCTTCTCTGATAAGGCCATGAATCCTGATGAGCACATCAAAGATCTAGTCAACCGCATCATTGATATACAGGCTACTGCCTACACGTCCACCTATAAGACCAAGCTGCTGGAGCTCTCCCCTGACAATTCCAGGAGATCCCCCCGCCCAAGTTCACCATTGGAGACCACGTTCTGTATTATCAACACAGAGTAGGAGGACAAGCTCATAAGCTAGACTTGTTGTGGATTGGGCCCTTGGAAGTGACCTTCAAGCAAGGATTGGAGTATATGGTAAAACTCCTCTCCAGTGGTTGACCTTTTGCTTGCATACATGCTAAGTTCCTCTGAAAGTATCACCCCACTAAGGCCAATCTAGAGGGGGGCAATGTCATGAATGCTGCCATTCACCATGTTTTGATTTGCCTTCTTAAGTCATTTCAAGGACAAATCTCTTTCTTTTGCTTTTGCCCTTTGAAATGAGGCTGGCTCCAATTGGGAAATACAATTGTTCATTTTCCTGATCCTGCGCAACTCACTTGCCCCACTCATGCTTATGGCTAGTGATCCTACTGCCCTGGTATTTTTTTGTGGTATTGCAAACCACTATATATTACATTTCTTATATACCAATAAAAATTAAGTTCTATTCAAATTTTTGTCTTTGTGTCTCCAGGTACTTTGGCGCCTCTCTAACCACGTCTAGCAGATATTATTCATCCAGGGCCACAAGGTAATTGCATAGCCTTCTCTGCCATTCTAACCAAGACTTAGTACAAATCCAATCCTAAGGTTAGGATTTCCTGTTGTGACTCTGTGCTGCGCCTCAGATCACAACAACTATGACTAAAATGAAATGAAAAATTTAATCTTGATAACCATGTTTAGACATAAAAAGTGGTTAAACTTTAAAATTATCCAAACCCAGAAAGTATACAATATTATACACTTCAAAGCACAGATATAGAAATTCTGCTACTATTCAAGGCTAAATCAGGAGAAAAAAACTACTCACTACTAAACCAAAAATCCAAATAAATATATATTTAATCTAAAATATTTTTAATTTTATTTTTATGGACCATCAATTGCATTTCCAACCAGCTCCTGCACCAGCCTGCGGGGCAGCCTGTCCACAAGGGCGTCCCAGAGGATCCAATAATAGACTCATAACCCAACTCAAGGGGAGCCATACCAACACACAGGCCTCCCAAGGTGCCATCACCAGCCAACCACCTCCCACATCCCAAGCCAGATCACACAGCCTGAATCCTAATCAGAAGCCGCTCTCAAGGCCTGCTACCAAAGCATCCTACACCATGGTCACTGGGAACACTGATGTTACTTACACCTTCACTGTGTACCCAGTTGTCACCCTCCCCACACTCTTGATCCAATAGTTGCCACTTCCTGCCCCTGCGTTTTTGACATATCCTATGAGCCATTGGTCACAACTTAAGAACCATCTGCGCCTGTTACCTATTCCACCATTGACGGCGCCACTGCAAGTAAGAGTGATCCAACTTCTATACAAAGGTCCCCATCCCCTGTGTTGAGCTAGCCAGCCAGGATGCTGCAGTATCTGCCAAGGGCTGTCATCAGTTGATAGATAATGAGCGTGAAGCTCTCCTCAACTGCTTGAATGGGGGAATGTCAGTTTGGGATATTGCATCCCTTTTTGGTCTCAAAGCCAGATATATTGGCAATATCAACAAAAAGCACATCAACACCAGGCAAATTGCTGAATCTGTCAAGGCTAAGCGGCAGCCAAAACTACTTTAACCTGTGCACATCAATGCAATAAAGCAGTGGGTAGCCAAGAATTGCCACCTGGACACACTTGCTGTCCAATTAATGCTGGCCACAGAGTTCAGGCTTTCTGTTTCTAAAGCACTTATTTATAAAACCATGGTCAAACTTGACTTCTCTTGGAAAGTACTTGGGATTTCTTTGTACAATCAAAACAGTGAAAAAACCATCAAAGATTGTCACATTTATGCCGAGATTTATCTGTCCCTAAAGGAGACTGGGAATGTCCAGTTCTTCTACATTGATGAATTGTTGTTTTCCTCCTCACTCAGGTCTAGGAATGGGTGGGTTGAGAAGGGGTCTAATGATGGTGTAGCACATTGTGCAGCTGTCTGTTTTCAGACATATTCCATGGTTGCGCTTCTGGGTCCTCACGGGTTGGACAAATATCAAATGATCAAGGGTTCCCACAATAGCAGGACTTTTCTCAATTTCCTCCAAGCCATCAAGGAATACCTCCAAATTAATTACCAGAGCACAACCAACATTTTTGTATTGGATAATCTCAGGCTACACAAAGTGGATCTGGTTGTGTCTGAGTCCCCCCCATCAACAAAAGCAGCCATACCTCCAGCCACCAGCTTACTGATTGTCCAATGAGACTCCTCTTCCTTCTGCCCTATTATTCATTTCTGAATCCAATTGAGGAGGTCTTTGGGTGGATCAAGAATAAGGTGAAGAAAGACCTCCCTCAGGACACTGAGGATCTCTTCAACATTTGTGAGATCTGCCAATTTGCAATGCCACCCAATGTGGTGGTGGCTTTTTACAAGCACTCAGAATCCTTCCTCCCCAAAGCCCTTGCCTCCAAGCTAATCAGATAAATGGGTGCTCTGGGTTTTATTTGTTTTTATTTTTATTTATTTTGTTTTTATTAGGACTCAAAAAATATTATTATATAATGACGTGATGTTAAATTGTATTATAGACATATAAGAATACATACAAAAGTTAAGTAAAATAAATTATTCTATATATAAAGTTATGTATTTTTTATTATGATCCACTAAATAGTGTATGGACTGTAGAGTTAAAAACAAAAAAATGATGAAAAAGATTTATTTTATTTAAAATATTGTGAATCCTTGTTGGTATTTTGGCTTTTTTAAGCCACAAATTGGACCTTGCAAGTCATCATCTGATCCTTATTATTTCAGTGCCACTATAGCCACACAACACAAAAATCAATGATTTTCATGTATCTTCTACTAATTAGTACTTATGAAACAGGTCAAGCATAGAAAATCTATCCATTAAATCATATTACAAGGGAAATTAATTTGAGTTCTAAACAGTCACTTGTTTACAATAGTTTTAAAAGCTATGGCAATAACCAAAAATACCTCTGATTTAAACAAAATGATTTCAGATTTAAACAAAATCCAAGTTGCGCAGATTCAGGATTCAATTAATTTATAAAATTTCAGTTAATAAATGGACTGTCAAACAAAAAACAAAATTTCACTAGCCCATTATACAAAATTATATCTTACATCAAGCGGTGTAGTTCAAACCACAAATGAAATGAACTGACACAACAAGTGAAATGGATGGATGATGTTCTGGAGTATATTATAATCCAATCAGGATTCATATGAGGCACTGACAGAAGGACTAAAATGAAACAAAATTTGGGCAATCTAGAAGCAAGATTAAACAAGCATGAAACAAAATGAAGTCACACAAGATGTGTAGTATGAGCATCCTAAAATAGAAAACCATCAATTTAACAGCCAATCAACAGCTATTCAATTTAGAAACAGAGGCATTTTATCCATTTTCATGGCTCCAGATTTGTATGAAAAGGTTTTGAGAACCTTCCAAATATGGACTTGAGATTACAATAAAAATAAATCATTAAATTTTAAAATTTCTACTTTTAGTGATTTTATCCTAGGTTTTTTACAATGGTTTTTAACATCAATATCTTTGACAGAACCAGCAGCCAAGCCAGACCAGCTTCAATGAAGGCAAGGCTCAGAACGTGTAGGCACCTGTTTACACCCAAGCCTTTGAGGTGGGTAACAAGGAAGCTGACCTGTACCTGACCCCCAAACCCTTTGGCTTTGACTTGTTCAGTAGTCGCATAGTGTCTAGCTCTGCCCCTGCTCCCGTACCCACCCCTGCACAAGCTGCCCACCAACCAACCAATCAGGATGGCAACCTTGATTCAGAACAACTTCCTGCCACCAGCCAACCTGCCCCCCTACAGCCAATCAGGCTTCAGCTCCCCTGGCCCAGTGCCCCAAGCGACAAATCATCACTGCCCAAATTCTTCAGCAAATTGTGGCACTGAATCTACAGGGTCTGTCCTGGGAACAGATTGCCGCCCAGTTGCAATTTACCCAAGCTACTGTCATGCAGGAATTCTACAATCTGATGAACAGGGGGAATCTGATCAGGACAGCCAAGAAGCCCAAGAAGGCCCCCAAATCACAAATATCTGAGGCATACCCAATCATGCTTGACATCCTCCAGCGGGATCCCAAGCCTCCCTTGACCCAGGTCCGGAAGCAGCTCGCACACCATAACATATGGGTGTCTGAGCACATAGTGCAGCTCTGGATGTACAGAAAGGTAGCTTTTATACGGGTTCTTACCTATTTTTCTGGCAACCAATGGGATGGCGCTGAGGATTCCCTGTATGACACCGCCATCAAATCAACCTTGCTTTGATGCCTGACTAGTCTAACTGATGATGCCATGTTCATCTCTTATTACAAGCTATCAATATCTTTTGATGATTTTGGCAAGCATGGGAGAGCCGCCACTCAAAAAGGAAGGAAGAAGGTCAAGAAGGGAACGTTCATTGATGCATTTCTGGCTGTTTCAGCCAAGGGTTTTGTCTACTATTAGACAAACCCAGATTTCATCAATGGCTACTCATACAGCCACATCCTTGGTGGATTACTTGACTCCTGGGATGGCTTGAATTCCAAGTACTAGTTTTTCTTGAGCCACCAGATGGAGAGTAGCTCCACTGCCCTCAAGGCCATCTAGGGACGCAGGCACCAGGCCTCAGTCTACCCCACCAGCCATGCAGACATCCATCTGGCTGATGTTGTCTTCTTCAACATGGGATCCACATTACAGGAGTGCTGCCCTCAGGCATTCAACAACCTCTATCTTGGGGTCCTTGACCACAATTTTCTCTTTGGCTGCCAGATGGTGGCTGACTTGTTTGCGCAAATGGTTTTCCATGTGAACATGGGCAATCAATCACGTAAGGATAAGCGCATTCCACCTTGAGCCACTTAACAGCCCATCTTTCCAATGACTGATGAGGAATACAACAAGCATTATATGGCAGCCATCACACAAAATCCTCCTGCCTTCACCCCCGCCACTAACACCCCTAACCCGCAAGCCCAACCCACCCAATCCCAGACCCCCCAGGCCAGCACCGCCTCTACGTCTTCCTTCCCGCGTTATTCTGCCTCCTAGGCATCACTCTCCCCCACCCCAATAAACCCCTGTCATCAAACAATTTCTATTTATATTATATTTTTTTGAATTTCAATTGTTCATGTTCTCTTTGTTTATAGTTAGTTTTATTATTTATGTTCAGCTTATTTCTATAAAATCATATATTTACTATGTTGTGTATCTAGATCCAAAACACAGTTATTTTTAGCACTTAAACATAGCCCCTTGTGAAAATATTAACAACAATTTGGCAATCAGCTAAATTTGAATTAGAAAATTATAGTGTTAACTGTTTTTAGATAAAGTTATTACTAATCCAAATTCAAAACCTTAATGATAAACTTTAAGCCAATCAGGAGCCAAGTGATAAAGTGATTGTTGTGACATAAAGGGACATTCAATAATTCTTTGATGCATGTGCACTAATTAATATGATTGGCTGGATTTTTTGCCATTGTATGCCATTGCTGCTGTGGCAAGTTGTTGGTGGACTAGTGCCCAATCAGCTGCTGGGTTAGCACTAGTCCACCAACAACTTTCCACAGAAGCAATGACGTAAAATGGCAAAACATCCAGCCAATCATATTAGTTAGCGCACATGCATCAAAGAATTATTGAATGACCCTTTATGTCACAACAATCACTTTATCACTTGGCTCCTGATTGGCTTAAAGTTTATCATTAAGGTTTTGAATTTGGATCAGTAACAGCTTTATCTAAAAACAGTTAACACTATAATTTTCTAATTCAAATTTAGCTGATCACCAAATCATTGTTAATATTTTCACAACAGGCTATGTCAGGCGCCAAAAATAATATGGTAATCAAGGAAACAATGCCAACACAAAGCAAACGGCACATATCAAGATGAGCATAAAACATATACATAATGGGTAAAAAGATGGGATAATGTAGTAAATGGGAAAACAAAAAGGAATAAATAAAGAGGCAAAAATATCAGAATAACACAGGTTTTATTGGGGTGAAAGCTATAAAAACATATGGAAAGGTTAGTAAAAAATCAATGAGAGAATTAGAAGATCTTCTGAAGGACCTCACTTGGCAATTGCCAAAATAAAGGACATTGAATGCAAGGTCAAAGCCAAAGTGAAGTCTGCCGTCCTCACTGGGGACAAAATTGATAAGGTGTCTGCAAAGGCACTAATGTCAAAAATGCTAGACACCCCAGAGAAGACAATTAAGCACCTACTAAAAATTCAAAAAACTGTGGTCAAGGGCCTGCAATTTATGGCATACAATCTTTCTGCACCGTCTGTCTGGGTTGATGACCTGGAGATGTATGAACATCTCAAACCTGCTAAGCGTGCCAAGGCAGAGGATACCAAATTGCCTGCGCAATTGATTGCGCCAAGATTAGCCAAGCCGGCCAATGCTGCGGGCAAGGAAGAAACACAAGAAGGTAGCCTAAAAAACAAAATCAATAAATTTTCAAAAAAATTACCTTTTTTCTTAGAAAATGTAGACAGCAAACTCTGCCAAGTCCTGGTCCTCTTTGTCCTGGCCACCTTCTATTCAAATTATTCCACTCACATGGCCAAACAGCTCTTTCTGTCCCCCCCTGTTGTGCAAGAGCTGGAGGACTTTATCCACAGGTCCTTTCTGATGTTGCAGGAGGCGTTGGCAGAACTTATGCATG
This sequence comes from Entomophthora muscae, assembly GCA_014839935.2. Lineage (NCBI taxonomy): Eukaryota > Fungi > Entomophthoromycota > Entomophthoromycetes > Entomophthorales > Entomophthoraceae > Entomophthora > Entomophthora muscae. The sequence goes on along the minus strand of QTSX02000062.1, from coordinate 131,758 downwards.
CCAAGGGGGCATCTGAGTGGGCAGTTACTGCCTACAAGGATGCCCAACTGGTCTGCCTGGACCTGGTATCCCTCAGTGGAGTTTACTCTGTAAACTCCATTGAGCTTGTCTGGGACGTCCTGGCAACGCTCCCATTTAAGAATGTACCGGAGATGGGCCAGGCTCATGTGGCTGCTTGATTCTGCTTCCTGTTGGAGCACACCCTGTCTTACCTTCTGGACAACCTTGGGCGCGTGATGGGCAAATTGGCTGTTGCAGACGCAACGCTGTAAAGAAGACCAAGATCCTCCTGGCAGACTTTGGGTTAGCCTGGAGTGCCAACAAGATGGGGCTCCCTGCAGCCATGAAGCTGACCTTTGCAAAGACCAGGCATAACAAGAAGATCAGCATGGTCTATAATAAACTGTGTGAGTTCACAGAAGCCTTTGCAGGGCAAAGGCTTTATCTGATTGTTTACCTGGGGTTCCTATTCTACTTTGGGATAATTGCGTCTGTAGAGGAGCTGGACGGGGTCCTTCTGGGAATCAACAAGGCCCGGCTTGCACTCAACGGGAAGAAGGTCCCCCCTGGATACAACTCGGTTGATCATGTGATCCAGGACGCCCTGGTCCTGGCTGGGATATACGGGTTTGTATCCCTGCTTAAAAAGCTGCTGCTTCACTCCCACCTGACCCTACTGCCTTTCACCAGCAGGAGGGAGTATTTCAATAAGGGTGTATTCATTGTTCACAGTGTTGCAGTGGAGGTTGTGCGCCACCTCCATTGCGGGGTGGGTACATACCAAAGAACCCACTACAGGCGCACACAATAAAAATATGATTCCAATAAATTTTATTACAATTTATAGTATTCTAATTATAATAAATTTTTATGATTTTTATTTCAGCAAGCCAGTTTGCAAAATATGTTGCAGAACCAGTTAAAATAAAAGCATAAAATTATACGTTAATAAAAAAATTCTAACTTGTACATTTTATGTTTAATTTTTTTAAAACTATTTTTATATTTATTTGATCAAAGTGATTTAAATATTTTTGTGTAATCTAGTATTGAGTGTTTGGGATTGCCTCAGATGGCATAATAAAATAATATATAATAAAATAAATAAATTACTTACATCTATTAATAGATCTTCTGAATGTGATTGCAGGCGTGGAAACATCAAAATATAAAATGATAATTAATAAATCTTGAATAGTAAATAAGAGAATATAAAAAAATTAGACACACTAAGCCTTTAATTGATTGGCTGTTTGGCTAGGCACGCGGGGATGAACAAATCAACGTGGCCATAGAATTTGGCCACAGTCTCAGCTGGGAGGGTATGGATCCTGGCCTGCAGCAAATTAAAGAGGTCCTTGGTCCCAGTTGAGGTCCCTTGCTTGACAACTTTCTTGAGCCACCCAAAGACTTCCTCATTGGGATTTAGGAAGGGCAAATAGGCTGGGAGGAAGAGAAGGCGTAAATTTGCTGTGGCCAATTGCTGGGGGCCCAATGAAATGCCTGTGTCAATCATTGGGAATTCCTCAAGAATGTCAGCCACCTTGTGGAGACCAACGTTGTCCAACACAATCACATTGGTGAAGCCTGTGCTTGTGCGCCTCAGGTGCTCCTGGATCAATTAGAGGAATGACAAGTAGGTACGGCTGTTGTGAGAACCCAATATCATTTGATAAAGCTCAACCCCCTTTGGACCAAGGAGAGCCACCATTGAGTAGGCTGTGGCGCAGACTGCAGCACGCCAAGCCATCCCATCATTGGAGCCTTTGGGGACATAGTCATACCCATTGCGCATTGACGAGGCAAATGCCAATTTGTCAATATAATATAATTTGACCGTCCCCTTGGCTTTGAGGGCAGTGTACGCCTCTGCATAGTTTTTCCAGATGTCAATATTGGCTGGGCTGTTTCTGTTGTAGGGGTATACCCCAAGCTTTTTCCAGGAAAAGCACATTCCCTTGACCAAATGATAATAAAAGAAAATTGAGACCTCAATCCCAAAAGTAAATTTAATCATGGCCTGTATATTTGCCAGTTCAAGATGGTAGTCCCAGGTGATCCACTGGCGGATTGCCCATTTGTGCTCCTTGGTGAGCATGGTAGAAACACGCAAGGATTTCTCCGCAGCAAGGACACAACCAGTATTGATGAATTTTTGGAAGGTCTTGCTGGCGTACTTGGGATCCACCTCAACAAGGGCTGCTGCTGCCTTGTAATCACCTGATTCCTGCATTAGCTTAAGCAGGATGATGCATTTGATGTTGGGGATGCACTTCTGGGCAGGCTTTTTAGCGGTGGGGATTGACTTGTTGGCATTGGGCACAACTCAGGGCATAGATACCTTGGTATAGAAGGCTGCAACCTTTTTTAACACTAGCTGTCCTTTATTGGTTTGATAGAACTGGGGCTCCTTGTCATCCTCCTGATTTCCATCACTGACGTAGGACTTGTAGCTAGTATCAAGTACAGGCTTCACCTTCTCCAGCATGGCTGACGGGACCAATTCTTGCCAGTACACAATGTCAAACACATACAAAGTAAGTTCTACCTCCTTGTTTCTAACTTTCTTTGTAGTGGTGACCTTGGGTGGCTTCCAGGTCAGCTTTGGGACCCAAGGGTTTATGCTCTGCACCCTAGCAGCTTATGCTCCTTGAACCGTCTGTGTCAGTGTAGCGTCACTATGGAACTCTCCTCTCCTGTCTCCTTGAGTAGGCACTTGGGTTGCACTAACTCTATTCTTTGACCCGCAGGGGCAACCACAACCACGGTGCACAACAAGTGTATTGGTACTCTGGTATTGTGTTCCTTCCATTTTAAAATTTAATAAAATATTAAATAAATTTTAATTAAGTTACTCCCTAATTTTAATTTTTGCTTTTATCTGAATATGGATATTTAATTAAAGTTTTTCCCATCCAATATCCCAAGTATAGCTTTTTTATTTCTTAATTAGTTGTTTTTGGTTTTACAACACCCATTTTAGAAAACTCAAAAAAAATCCACCCATTTTCCTAGATTTTACTACCAAATTCAAACACCTAACACAATATTTTTAAAATTTATGTTTCAGATCTTGTGTCTTATTTTAGATACCTTGGTATCATTCATGATTACAATCCATTGCACACCTTGTGTGAGTGATTTTGTTTACGCAGTGAGTTGCTATTGTGTTTTGTTTTTGGTTTGCGTTTTGAAACACCTTGCTTGGGTGTATTTTGTCACCAATTCACATAGTAAACATATGTACACCAAAAGTCAACTAGCACCATTTTGTTTGTGAATAATGTATTTTGGATTGTATTTTGAATGGTTTTGCTTTGTGTGTGAGCCCTTTGTTGCTGTGTTGACTCATTTTGCCCATTAACGCCAATAAACCCTATTAACAGAGTGTATATTTTAACCTGAGAGATGGATTTTGTTTAAATCTGAGGTATTTTCAGTTGTCGCCATAGCTTTTAAAACTACTGTATAACATAAGTGGAGCAGACTGTCTGTTGCAGATAAATTCAGTTCTCAATGTTTAACTATGTAATAAAGGAACCCATACTCAACAAGCTAGTAAATAAAAACATTTTTAATTATTTTTTATTATTTGACATGTTTGCAATTATAACTAATGTCTTATAATATATTTAGATATATTACTATTATTATTTAAATATTAAAATTTAAATATTAAAATATCATTATTGAAATATCATTATTAAAATATCATTATTAAAATTTAAATAGTAAAATTTAAATGTTAAAATTTAATTATTAAAATTTTAATACTTAAAATAAAAATTAAAAGTTAAATTGCAAGGGAATAAAATTTACTAGGGAGATGCAACTTGCAAATGGAATGTGATTATTCCAGGGAATTATACCCTGAAATCAAATTTTTGGCTAGAGCGTCTAATTGGATCCACATACTCTTCTGTATGTAGTGGACAACACTTGATGCAATTGCTAGAGGGGTGGCACCCTGTGCCCCAGTGTTTGCTGAACGCTTAATAAAAGGGAGATGGGTAAGCAAATCAATCAGTAGATTCTTTTTGGGAGGCACGTAGTACCCATACAATGATGCCATTGCAAAGGAGTCATACAGGACGTGCTCAACTGTCCTATACCCCTGCGGTGTCTTCTGGTGTTCTAGTGCTAATTGGCATATATTGAGTTGTATAGGTACATCCTCCAACTTTTTGATGTTAGTTTTTAATATGCAATGTAGAAGGATTCCTAGGTATACTGTGATGTAAATCCTTTGCAAGGTATATTTTTCCAAGAACATGCATAATTTTTTATATACTTGAGCTAATCTGTTTATATAGGATGTGTTGCTGAATTTGAAGATAGTTCCAAAGGGTGCCCAACGTGTATCCACCCCCCATGCCTCCGCAAACAAAATGAATAAAGGTTTAAACGTATTCACAAGGACTGTGTCCCCAACTTTATTTGACAATGCCTTGAATACTTTGTTAAAATTTTCAGTTTTTAGATATTTAGTTCCTATTTGAAAGTCAGTTTTTATTAGGTTTTTTCATATTCATTGATGTTTGAAAATGGAAATTGTTGAATGCTTTCATAGATATATTCATCAAAGTTTTATTTAATATCCCCGCAAGTTTCATTCATCTCTTTGAAGTTGGTATTTGCTCCTATTTTGTACGCTTCCCTAATCCACGGCAAGCACCCCCCCGGGTGGTAAATATTCCTTAGCTTTAGCTTTAAAATTTGCAAAATTATTCATATTCAGTTAAATTATTTTATTTATTTGATTTTTATTTATTTGTTTTACAGGGGCTACCAGTGATTGGTAACCCCCGTAGAACCAACTCGGCGTAAAAGCTGCCACTTCTGCAACCTCATCTCAATTCCTAGTTATAACTAAAGTAAATATAAGGGAAACATAAAAAAGACTTACTAATTGTTTCCCCTGCGGCCCCCTCAGCCACAGGCACCCCTTCAGCAAACTTCATGAGTGTTGGCTGCTCTTCATTAATTTTCCTAGGCTTGATTTTCCTTATCTTTCTTTCAACTTGTGTTTCTCTTGTTTTTATTTGATAAATTTTCAGTATTTCTTGAAGCACTCCTGCTTCTTGCCTGTATTTTGTTTTCTTTTGTTTTGTTTCCATTTGGTCAGCTTCCTCTTCATTTGTGTTAACTTCCTTTGAGCTTTCATTTCCTTCAATTGGTTTGATTTTTTGAGTATTCTTTCTATTGGTTTTTGCAAATTCCCACAAGTTGTAACTTTCACTTTTGAAATCTAACCACTTGATTATTTCCTTTTGAAGATTTAAAATTATTTCCTTGTGTTATTTGTTGACTATTATTCCCAGACTATTTTTTGCAGTTTTGTTTTGCTTGACCAAGGCCCTTCCCTCATTTCCCAGTTGATTTACCACAATTTCCCTTATGTTGTGTTCAAGCTTGAAACCCTTTTGGAGGGCTGACTCTAATTTGTTGATAAGGCTGTAGATATTTGACATTTTGTTTGAATTACATCAAAAAACTGGTTTTTATAGTACTGCCCTCAACGCATGAATATTTTTCATCATCATTAATAAATTAAAGACCATAAATGTAAATATTGCATTAGAATATTGCAATTAGATGTCAACTCTTGATATTTAGATATTGTGTGCATAACTCAATGCATTTTGTTTAATAAAATTCATTGTAAACTTGGCCTTTTTCATTGTAATTTATTGAAATGGACTGTGTTTATATTAGAGAGCCATTAACGCTTAGCACAAATATTGATACATAGTGCATTTTACAGCCTGTATATTTACCTATTGTTAATAATTCTGTAAACTTTTCAGTCAGATTTTGCAAAGTAATGATAATATAATGGATTAATAAATTACTGTTTATTAATCTATTACATTATCATTACTTTTCAAAATCTGACCAAAAAGTTTATAGAATTATTACCAATAGGTAAATATACAGGCTTTAAAATGCACTATGTATCAATATTTGTGCTAAGCGTTAATGGCTCTCTAATATAAACACAGTCCATTTCAATAAATTACAATGAAAAAGGCCAAGTTTACAATGAATTTTATTAAAAAATGCATTAAGTTATGCACATAATGTCTAAATATCAAGAGTTGACGTCTAATTGCAATATTCTAATGCAATATTTACATTTATGGTCTTTAATTCATTATTGATAATGAAGAATATTCATGCAAACAATTATATGTTACTACATCAAATGTACAACAGATTTTTTAAATATGGGAAATGCTAAAAATTTAAAAGAAATATTGTTACTTGTGAATTGAAAGAGAAATATTAATTTTAATAAGTTGTCACAAAGAAAAGGTTTATTTTACTCATCAAAGGACAAGAAGGGGAGGGAATGGGTGGAATGAACATTGCCATCATCTGCGCCTGTGAAAGGGACGGCATCAGAGATAGTGGTGGGGGGATGGGCGGTGGTTTGGCAGTCAGGGTTGGAAGGTGGGTGGCTTGATGGGGGGTTGGGGAGGCAGGGTTTGTTGACTGGGAAGGGGCAGCAAGAGCTGATTGCTTCAATTGCTTAAATTTGTCTTCTGTCACATATGCAGGCTTGGTGAAACAAATGGATTAGCGTGGGGGGAGGCAGGAGTCCTTTCTGGACTTATCACTATCACTTGCATAGAAAATGACAAGATCTGATAGGTCCTGAAAAAAACATAAGGGAAAAGCTCATAACCCTTATCAATTTGGGTGCACAGTTTGTTGTATGTGGCAGGCTTTAAGCGCCTGAGTGCAGAACCAAAATTATAGAGACATACATCTGCAAGATGCATGGCGGCGTGGTTGATGGGGTAGGACCAACAGGTATGCCCTGCAGCCCTGATTTCTTGGGTTGCCCATTCCTGCTGCTCCATCTCCATACTCAGTACAACTGTGTACACGGCGTTTTGGGTAGCCCACTCCTCCAGCATGACCTTGAGCTCTGTCTGGTAGGCATACCCATCTGTGGTGTTTGATATTGTGGACTAATGATTGATACCCAATGTGATAACTGCCAGCAAAACCCCAAAAAATTGATACAGGATTGGGCCGTGCTTGTATACGTCAGACTGGATGCGCTTTTTCCCAAATTCTTGAATACTTGCTGAAATCTTGGCGTACAATAGGAAGATTACATCATTACAGGCCCTCATTGCCCTCCCTTGGATAAAATTGATGATGGTAGAATAATAGGGGCCAGTGTCCACAAAAATGGGGCCATTGAGAACCTGATTGGATAAGAGTCTGGAGGCAACCACAACTCTGTGCATCCACAAATTCACTGTTCTCTTATTGGTGAAAATGCTGTGGAGTCCTAGTTGGAGACAGACCTGGACCAGGGGCATCCACAAGTCACGCTTCATAATAGCCATCATGAGGGGGTAGGCTTTTTCACCTTCAGTCAAAGAACAGGCACCAGTTGGGGTCTTCTTGGTAGGAGGGCCACAGTTGGCGTGGGCTCACAGGGTTGCAGCCACAGTGAACTTTGCAAAACCTATCACGGCTGCAATTTCCCTGAAGGACATAGCATCCCTTGCTTTTCAACCATTTCAAGCACAATCTCTGGGGTGATCAATTTTCTTCTGCGTCTTGTAGGCTGATTAGCTGGAGGAGGGATGTGTCCATCTTGGGAACTGGATAGTGCCATCTGATTGGCTGTTTTGGGATTTGGGTTTCCTGAGTGACCCCGTGGCTCACTTGGCCAATTCTGGATGCTTGTGTTGATACATGATCTGGGTTGGTAGCTGCCTGTGCGTGATGGGCAAACAGGGCCATGATTGAGGACGCAGGAGAAAAAACAAACTCCTGGGTAGTGCTTGGGGAGGGGCCTGCAGGTTGGGTGTGACCATAGACAAAGACTTCACTATTAGAAGACCCAGCATGACCCTGCATAGTTTTTTCAAGGCCAGGGAACAGCTTGTTGACTTGGTTGTTATTGAAAAAAAACATAATAAATTTTTATTAAAATTTTAAACTCAAAAAGAGGAGTGTATATTTTAGTCAATTTTATTGTTAAGTATGTTAAGTTGGTGAATATTACGATCAAAATTTTAGCTGTCCTAAAATGAAATAGGGTGATTTTTGAGAATGCCTATGATTCCTAAAAGAATTATCACAAATCCACTCTAGATCCTTTATTCCTATTTGAGATGCCCATAAATTATATTTATTTCAAATTCACCTCATTTTTGATTTGAAATCTGGTTCTTGGATTTAACAATCCTACAGTTTCAGATTTTTTAAGTCATACATGATGTCTATGATTTGTTTGAAATACAGGAAATCTCAAATTGTACTTTAGAATACCACATTTCTAATTCATGTATCCCGCATTTGTTTGCTGAGTTTTGTATTTTGTTAGTTGAGTTATCTGCTCAAGCGATTCAAAATTTGCCAATTTAAATAAATCAAAAAAAGTCAAATTAAATGGTTGATTTTATTAAATATTTTAATTTTCACTCAGCTGAGTTGCCTGCAAAGGTGATTCAAAATTTGGACCAAGGATTTGACAATCCCGCATTTTTACATTCATGTTCTGAATTTACAGTACTTTTTGTGAGCCCTCATATATAAACGTCTTTTTAATGTAATTAAATATTTTTCTCCAAAGAAAATTATGATACCCACCTTATTTCTGACAGAAGTTTTCTGAGGAGCCAAAATACAATATTATGTCATCATTTCTAGCTTTTGATATAGGAAATTTTTCTCTGAAATGCTAGAATTGATGTCATAATGTTGGATTCTGTTTCTCAGAAAACCTTTGTCAAAAACAAGGTGGGTACTAAAATTATATATGTACCACAAATAAGGAAATCAGGGTATTTATATTTACATAGCTGAAAATCTGTTACAGTAGTTTTCAAAGCTGTGGCGCTGTTGAGTTTATACTTCTGGGAAGTATAATAAACAAAATAAGGGGAAGATTTTTAGAAGAAAATGATATATTTATTGAATATGAATATAGGCTAATATATAGTATCATGACAAACCACATGTTGTCCATGTACGTCATGGAGGTCATGGGGCTTATCTGAGTAATGTTTCTCTTGAGTCACGAGGCTTAATCAAGTTATGTTCCATTTAGGACCTGGATTGAGTGATCCCTGTCATAGATGATTAAATGATAATGGTGCCACCAGTTTATTGACTGGACAGTGAACCATTCGGTGAGCCGCTTGGTGATTTACTTGGGGCGTTAATTCCCCAAGAGGGAGTAATCAAATATGTTGCGACATCTCCCCCTGGGATGCTGGAAGGCAGAGCCTTGGGAATTTTTTTGAGAGTATCTGGTATGCAGGCTTGGTATTGATCCAGTTTGGTGTTGGGTACAGGAAGCCTTGAATTTTTTTGGGCTGCTCTTGCCTTACACAAACGGAGTTGGTTGTGATGCATATGTTTCAGTTCAGTTTGAGCTCCAATTCCTTTGATGAGGTAGGTGTTATTGGGCTTAACTTCCATGACAATGCCTAGTCCGCGTAACCCTGGGTCTAGTTTGTATTGGTTGTGATTGACAACCCAGATCTTGTCTCTGACTTGGAACCTTTCTTGTTGCAATGGGTTTGCTTCCCACTGGACTCTTTGGTGTTCCATCACTTCTTGGTCCTTTCTGGCTTGTAGTACTTTTGGGTCATTACTATCTGGTATCTTCTTTGTAAGTGGCAGTTGTGGTCCTGTGGTTGTACTGACAAGTGAGGGTTTCTGACCATAGACAAGCTCATAAGGGCTTTTGCCCATATTTAGGTTGACTCATGTTCTGAAGACCATAAGGGCAGTTGGTAACATGTTGACCCAGGCTTTTGAATTGTTGGCAGATAACTTACTGATGGCTTCCACTAGAGAGCTGTTTATTTGTTCTATACGTCCATTTGCTTGTGGGTGGTATGGGCTGGCTGTGACATGTTTTATTCCATTTTTGGTGATATAGATGTTGGTGTCAATAGCTTTGAGTTCAGTGCCTCCATCTGTGATTAAGAGGTCAGGCTTTCCAAACTTTGCTATGATCTCCTTGCCAATGAATTGTCTCATGTTGTTGCCTTTGTGCTCTTTTGTGGCTTGTGCTACAGGCTATCTGGTTGCATAGTCAATGGCTGTGATGATGTATTTCTTGCCTTTACTTTCACTGGGCATGGGTCCCACAATATCCAACAACCATACCTTGAAGGGTTTTGTGATGGATACGGGTACTACTGACTTGGGTGGAGCTTTGGTTTGGGCATACTTCTCACAGACCTTACATTGTTTCAGTACCTCTCTGATATCATCTAGCATATTGGGCCACCAGTAGCGTGTCTTGAGGTATTCATGCAAGTTTCTGCTACAGGTGTGTCCCAAGTCTCTGTGATATCAGAGGATTGTGTCAATATTTTGTGTTGACGGGATGTATGGTACAGTGTCACCATTTGGAAGTATTTGGTGAAGGGTACCATATACGTTTTTGAACAGATGTTTGTTCATGAGGACTTTCTCTTGGATGTCCATTGGTGTGCCAGGTGGGAACCCTTCATGGAGATTCCCCATGATTAACATGGGCCAGTTGGGGTTGCCATCAGTACAAAGGATGTGTTTATTGTATAGCCTTGATAGGGTGTCTGCAGTAAGCATCTCCTTTCCTGGCTTGTATTCAATTTGCATGGGGTATCTCTGTATTAGAATCATCCATTCAGCTTGTCTTCTTGACAGGTGCTGTTGTGTCTTGAAGAATATCAACAACTTGTGTTCGGTGAGTACTTTGAACGTCTGGGCTCCTTCCAGATAGCATTACCACTTCATGAGGCAATGTATGATGGCAACCAATTCCTTATTGTGTATGGGGTATCTTTGTTCACCGTCCAATAGCTTCCTTGATTCATATGCCACAGGAAGGAAGTCCTTTTGGGCTGTTTGGATACAGAGGACTCCTCATATGGCATAATCAGAGGTGTTGGTTTCTAGCTCGTAGATACCCTCACGGTTCAGGTATTGTAGGATGGGGCAGTAACCATATGTTCCTTCAGCTGGCAGAAATGTTGATCTTGTAAGGGTGTCCAGACAAATTTGGTTGTTTTCCCAGTGATGGCTGACAAGAGGGCTGTTAGAGTGCCCCAGTCAGGGATGAACCTGCGTACATAGGCTACCATTCCAAGGAAAGTGCAGAGTTTGCTCTTATTCCTTGGGGCTGGCATTTATGTTATAGCGCATGTTTTGTCTGGATCTGGTTTGATACTGTCCTTGCTGATGATATGGCCAAGGAATGGAAGTTCAGTCAATAAGAACTCACATTTGAATGGTTTGGCAATCAATTGGTTTTCTTTCAGGGTACGGAGGACTGCGCGGACGTCTTCCCAGTGTTTTTACAGGTTGGGACTGTAAATGATGATGTTGTCCAGGTAGATGATTGTTCTTTTCCCAATGTTTTCCTTGAATACTTCATTAATGAAGGTTACAAAGGTACTGGGAGCATTTGTTATGGCAAAATTGAGGACAACAAATTCAAAGGATCCATATTTAGTTTGAAATGCGGTCTTTGGAATGTTTTTAGGTTTCACGCAAATTTGGTGGTATCCTGCTGTCAAATCAATTTTTGTGAAGATTTGGGACCCCCTTCAGGGCATCAAAAAGGTCATCAATTAGGGGCAGGGTATACCTGTTCTTTATTGTAACCTTGTTGAGGGCCCTGTAGTTGGTGACCAGGAAGAGGCCTCCATCTTTCTTTGCCACAAAGAAGACAGCGGCACCAAAGAGTAATTTTGAGGGTCTGATGAGGCTTTTTTTGAGTGCTTTGTCAAGGTAAACTTTCAGGGTGTTGTCTTCTTGTGGTGTGAGGCGGTAAATGGGTCGTGCTTTAGGCACGCTACCTTTTAGGTCAATCTTGTGTTGTATACCCCAGTTAGGGGGCAACCCGGGCAGTGATTCTTGGAATACAGAGGGAAATTCATTGACTAGCGGGTCTCTAATTGGGTTCTGTTTGTGTTGATTTTCTGTGTTTTTGAAGTGTATGACCTCATACATACATGTGCTCCAATTGATTTTGCTGATGTCAGTTTCTTTCTCTGTTTTCATGATTTTTACAAATATTTGGTCCCTCATGAGGGTGTCAAGATGTGTTGGGTACACATGATGGTGGACTTCTCCTTGCTGGATAGTGAGGGTTGCACTGTTCCATTCAATGTGAGACTTTGTCTTTTGCATCCAATATAATCCAAGTATGATATTGTATTTGGGGATTGGTATGATGGGGAAGCTAATTATTGTTTATACATTTCCAATTTGGGCGCAGAAAGGCTTTGTCTTGTGGATAACTGGTGTGCTACAGTTGTCTGCCATGATGACTTTCTTGATGCTACTTTGAGTGGTAGGTAACTTCATGAGGTCTGTGAAACTCTTGTTGATGAGCGATTGATTGGCTCCAGTGTTGAATAGTGCTGTGCCCTGGTATCTGCAAAAGCGGAAAGGATAAGTGAGGAGTTTATTTCCAGTTTGGGTAGCAAACAGTAGAGGATCACTGGAGGGAACTTGGATCATGGTGATTGAGTCCATGTCCTGTTCTCTGTACAAGTCTTGTGAAGTGGGGGAGGGTGGCTTGCCTAAGCACTCCCCTGAGCTTTTCCCTCCTTGTTGGTATCTTCGGTGCTGGCCTGGTTGGCTTGTGCAGTGCAGTTTCTGTTTTGAGGCTGGGTACTGTGGGCTCAGTTGTTTTTCTTATTGGGGTGAGGCTCTCTTCTAGCTGCAGGGTTTTCCTTACGCTTGTTGGTGGTGTGTAGGTGGTCAGACTTCTGAGCTGTGTGTTTTCCTTCTAGGAATACATCCTCAAGGTTCTTGCAGCGGGTCATGTCAAACTGAAGTCTAATGTGTGTGGGAAGGCCATTGTAGAAGTCCAGACGTGGCCCAGGTTCATCAAAGTTGATGGTGTTGGGTGCACAGTCATGTAGTCCTTCATATGCAGTGATGTATTCCTTGATGGTTCCTGTCATTTTAAAGGTTTGAAGCTCGGTCATGATCATCATGTCCAAGCCCTTGATGGAGAACTTTTTGAGGAATGCGGCCTTGAACACTTCCCAATTTTCCTTTTGGTCAGGGTGTTGGGCTAGCCATTCAGTTACAAAACGTGAAGCAGTCCTTGTGACGCGGAGGGCAATCTTGCTGACCCAGAGTCTTTGGGGGTACTCCACTTTTTTGAACTTGCTCTCAGTGCTGTATATCCAAAGAGAGGCATTTTCACAGCGTAGTCCTGCAAAGGCGCCAATTTCAGCGGTAATAAGCATTGAAACACGATATTGGGTATCTCAGGTTGCGTAGGCGCTGTTGTGGTTGGTGTGTTAGTAAACAGTCTGCGGGTTTTGAGAGTGTTGTGATGGTTGATGGGTATAAGGACGTTATTGTAGATGACAAGGCCTGCGGAAACATCTTGTCCTACTTTGTAATCTCTTCAGCTGTTAGGGAGTGACATTGTTTGGGTTCTTTTCTTGGGAGGAATTTTTCCTTTGAGTTGGGTAGGTATGGATAACCTACCTGTGCTATCACTGTCAAGTTTATACTTCTGGGAAGTATAATAAACAAAATAAGGGGAAGATTTAAGAAGAGAATGATACTTTATTGAATATGAATATAGGCTTATATATAGTATCATGACAAGCCACATGTTGTCCATGTACGTCATGGATCTCCAGCCGTTAGGGAGTGACATTGTTTGGGTTCTTTTCTTGGGAGGAATTTTTCCTTTGAGTTGGGTAGGTATGGATAACCTACCTGTGCTACTACTGTCGAGTTTATACTTCTGGGAAGTATAATAAACAAAATAAAGGGGAAGTTTAAGAAGAGAAGGATACTTTATTGAATATGAATATATAATATTATATAGTATCATGCCAAGCCACATGTCGTCCATGTACATCATGGAGGTCATGGGGCTTATCTGAGTAATGTTCCTCTTGAGTCACTAGGCTTAATCAAGTTGTGTTCCATTTAGGACCTGGATTGAGTGATCCCTGTCATAGATGGTTAACTGATAATGGTGCCACCAGTTTATTGACTGGACGGTGAACCATTTGATGAGCTGCTTGGTGATTTACTCGGGGCGTTAATTCCCCGAGAGAGAGTAATCAAAGATGTTGTGACAGCGCTAAAAAAAGTCAACTCAGATGCAAACAAAATAAAGTGAATCCAAATATATTAGTCAATATAATTTCATTGGTTTTTAATTTTGTTTGTATCTGAGTTGATTTTGCTTAGCGCCACAGCTTTGAAAACTACTGTAATAAAAAACAGTTGGCAAAATCATCCTGCTGACATATTGAATGTCAAATACTATGAAATATGGAATAAAAGACAGTTTATTGATTTTTGGGTGGATTAGTGTTTAAACTCACTTGCAGATCTTTACTAAGCCAATTTCGAGAATTGGCAGATTTCAAAAATGGTGCCATATCCAGTTTGGCACCACACTGTTCCTTCAATTGATTACCTGAAAATTGTAGCTTTGTGTAGCGGTGAACTACAGAAAAGAGCAAAAACAAAGGTAAGATTATAAAGAACGGTTTATTGAAGTGAACTGAGTTGACCTTTAAAGCTGACTGATAGCGTTATCGGATTTGTTCGAATCCGTCGATTCGAAAAAAACGCTATCACAGCGTAATGACTTGAGCGTAGGGATGCTTCGGCTCAGCCCCGGCTAGCTTTCGGCTCAAGGCCGCTGTATCTAAAACGGATTCAATAAATAATTAATGGATTTTAAATAAATATTTGATAAGAGTAGCCAGGAGCCAGAAACTGGCCACGGCTGCCCGGGCTTGGCCGAAGCAGCCCTACTTGAGCGTGACGTTGAAGTCACCAAATCAGATGAGTGTAGGTGGCAGAATAACCCGACTTTAGTTGGGCGATGTATTGAATATTATTGAAAATTTAAAATAATTTAAAACTGTCTTTCCACCTCTTTATGGTATATTATGAGATTTCGATTGTTAATTTAATTATGCAAACGAACATAAATTTTTACCAAACTTTCTGATTTTAACTGTAGCTTTCCTTATAGAATAGTTCATCTGATTAGCGACTAAATTATATCAAAAGATACTAAATAAATTCTATTCTAAATTAAATGCCACTATCCCTAGTGGAATAAACAGATCCAGTCCAAAGTTTGACCCAAAAAGAGCTACAACTAGGCATGCTTCGGCTCAGCCCCGGCTAGCTTCCGGCTTTTGGCCGCTACAGTTAGAGCCGGATTAATTTAATATTTAAACATTGTGAAATAAATCTTTGACCAAATTGACCAGGAGCCAAAACTGGCCGTGGCTGCCCAGGGCTTGGCCGAAGCAGCCCTAGCTATAGCTGAGTGTAATCCGATGTGTTTAAATTTAGAATTTATATTATAGACAGCAGAAGCTTGGGGACCAACGGGGACGTGCAAGAGGAAGTCTGTTTACAGCACATCCCTGAAGGAACTTTAGAATTTGCATGCTCATAAAGTGTACATACTTCCAGTCATTCTGTGTAAACACTTAATGAAATGAGCTACGTTGAATTCAAAAATCCAAAAGGAAGCGAAACAGGTGAATCGAAGTAAAAATTAGAGGTTGACTTTTGTTAATAGACTACTTCTTCAATGAAATTGACAAATCTGTAAGATCAATAAGCACACACTTATAATTTACTTTAAATAGGAATTATATTCTGATAACATATTAAACAGTACTAATAAGCATCGTCATTCTTTTCCAAAGGGAAGTATAAATAATCTTGAGTTTGAGAACCTTTCGAACAAAAATAAAAACCAGCTTTTTCTTAATTCATCTTGGGAAAATAGTTCAGAGCCTGCCCTTGAAGCTAAGTCCCTTCCGTCCGGCTATGTTAATATAGATGGTAATTGAATATTGATAAATATGCGAGGCTTCTAATCAATTTAAATTAAAAAGATCACGAGGATGATTCTAAAGGGTACTATATCGGATCAACCCGACCAGGAGATAATAATCCTTACTCAGTCCCTCTTTATTCCGAAGGTTTGAGCAAAGACATTTTTCTATTATACTATTTTTCAATATCAATATCTCAAAGCAGATACTTTAGATCCTAACCAAGCTTCTCCTTGGGTCCTCCAGAAAGTATAAACTTTCTAATTTTTCTCTACCTAATTCATGTATAGTCTGATGATCCAAACCCGTTTACGAAACAGGTATTTTACTCCTTTCTAAAGCATAGTTAAGTATTCGGCTTTTATTAATTCCTTTATTATATAGGATAACGGTAAGGTATCTTTTCTGGAAAAATATGAAGAAGGACTTTGCCCCTCTAAATCTAAAAGATAATTTATTTGCTCTGTTAGGCTCTCAAGTTCAAAATGCCGAGCCTGATGATAGCATCTTGAAAATTCGTAGCAGCCTATCCGCCCTAAGCTGCAGTCGAAGTACTGGGGAAGCAGAGGAATCGGTCTTTTTGGATAATTCAAAGGTACAGTATAAAAGGATTAATTGAATTTACACTATTTAAGCTTATAGATGAATCCCTGAAAAGGTTAGTTATCAGCTTGGATTCATCTCTTACTGATTAGCCTCTCAGAAAAAGAACCTGATTCATCAGAGGAAGTAGAAAGTGAAACTAGTGATGTTATCGGAAGTGAGCATTCTGAAGAACCTTTGTTTGAATCAACCAAAGAACTCATAACTGCAGAGGCCAATCGATTGATTCATCTCAACCTGGAAAATCCTTATTTTTTGCTAAGATTTTTCAAGTTGGCCCAGAAAGTGCGTTCCGATTATCAACGCCAAAAGCTTCTAATAGCCATGGAAACAATGACTAGCTCGGAATACTCCCAATTTCTCAAAACAAAAAGCCACAAACAAGAGACCAAATCTGAAGATGAGGAATCTTCCAGTGATTCCTGAAAAAGGCTTTTCCATTCCTTTTACCTTGCAACCACATCATGTCCTGCTTACATTTGCCAAGTTTTCTTTCAGATTAAGGTGTATAAGACTCTACCTATTAAGGCTCTAGTAAAAATAATTATGTATCTCTATCTTTTTAGTTTTTGTTTGAGGAATCTGATGATTCACAATGTTTAACCTGTATTCATGTTGCAACCAAGATCAACACCTCGTCTGCCAATGTATCTTGTAACACACAGGGGCACTCATAGAGCTGCTCTATAACATGCCTAATGTCATAACTTACCCACCTCAAATGTCAAGGTATGAACAAAATCCCCAAATTAGGAGCAAAACCAGTTCCAGACAATGATCCTTCAATAAGTTGTCTGTAACCCAAACCACAGTTGGATCATGCCACAATGTCACCTCCTTGTGGATTGGTGGTGTTGCAACTGAACCAATAATAGTTCAGTATTTAGATTGGGGAAGACAGCAGTCCAAACAGAAAGGACAATAATAGAAATACAATGTGCTTATTTTAATAGTAGTATAGTTGATATACTATATTTGGGAGCCACAAGTTGTCAGGGAGTGGCATAGTGGCGTGTTTCATGTAACATTTTGGCTGGGAATAACTTGAGGGAGGTATCAGTGTGTCAAATTGGCAGCACTCCTAATTAGGAGATAGTGCCTGTAATTTGACATTTTGTACAGATTAGTCCATACAGTTAGTCACATCATGGGGCAACTCTTTGAGAGCCCCCTGTGTATTGTGAGATACATTGGTGGATGAGGTGATAATCTCAGTTGCAACAGTGGATCTCTTTACAAAACTGTGCTTTAATAGCAGAGTTATACAGGGAAAAATGATTGAAAGCTAGATAAATTATCTTTATTGAAATATGTGAATTATATAGCTGAGGTAAACCATTATAAAAGGAACAAGATTGTTATGATCAATTAGTTGAATTGGGCAGGGGGTGGCATGATCCTTGCAATGAGTGAAGCGCCAAATCAAGCTGTCCACTGAGCTGGGATTATCACTGGCTCTTTTTTCTGGATTTAGTAATTCAAGTTGACTTCCACATTTGGCTACAGGTCATGAAGAAGTTGGTTTGAGTGTCACAGAGCCTCTTGTGCAGAACCTTGTCAGATGATTGACCCTGAAGTTTTGACACCTTTTACAGTATATAAGTGATAAGTTCTCAATAAACCTATCATCTTATTATTAATCTATGTTCTTTCCTTTTGGACTGTTGTCTTACCTAATTCAAATACTGAACTATAATTAGTTCAGTTGCAAATTCAGATACTTTATAGCTGCCAAATATCTCACTCAAATCTTTTATCTACAATTTAGTTCCATTCACTGATAATTATATTAGCAAGCTTAGTTATTGTTTCTGGAGTGCATATTTACTAATTCAGGTGCTAAACAAATTTAGCATTTTTGCATTGAAAATTGATTCATAAATATTTTAATAGCATCATTGGTGCTACAATTTTTTTCACAATGTTGGGAATAGTTTCTCCCAAACAACTTGGATGAAAATCAGGAAAACAAGAAAATCTATTTTCAGAGCTTGAGGATTTGAATAAGACTGTTGACCAAAAATGGGTTACTGCTGCTCTTTCTTGGTTCAAAAACTCACTTGCTGGGTTTGAATTGGTCAAATTAAGCAATCAAAGCATTCAGGTTATGCACTATGCCACCTGTCAGGGATCCAGTCTTGGGCGGCCGGCCCGTTGTTTTCAGGGGTAACTTGGGCTGGGTTTTTTGCAGGCAATGCCCACCACAAGAGGGGAGCTAACTTTAAAAGGTAGGAGGCAGACTTCCCCACCCAAGACCACGGGCCAGCAGCTGGGATTATAGTGTCAATCACCCCTGTGAGGGTGATGTACACAATCCCAAACAGCTTGCCAGAATGGTCGGTTGGGAGGTCAGGTGAGGAAGCAGGCATAGGTTTTGGGGTCACAGGCGGTTCCATGGGAAGGTTGTAAGCAGGGAGATAGTTGAATTCCCCTCTGAACAACTTGGGTGTTGAAAATATCCACAGGCCTTGTCAGTTGTATCTAACTGCGGATTGTATGCGGGCCAGGGGATTGAGTTTGAGTATCTTTTCCGGGGTGTATTCCTTGTATTCAGACTTCAGAGGGTAGTCAGTAAAGTGGACGGGTCCAAAGGGTACACCAGGAGGACAGAAAACAGCAGGCAGTGGGGCAGGTGGGCCAGGAGATCTTGAACTGAATTGGTAGACAGCAAATACAAAATAAGGCAATAGCTGTATGAGCCAAATTAACATAACCTTTATTCAAAAATGGCAATAAGTTTGGAGTGCGGGGTCCTTGGGTCTATATAGTACCCCCCTCCAAACTTAACATTTTCCATGGGGGGTTCATCAGGGCATTGGGAAGGCCAGGGCCAGGGGAACTGGGTGCTTGGGTCCAAAGGCGGCAAAATGGCACTCAGCCCGGGAGTTCTTTCATTGGTCAGGAATCTCAATTTGGCTGCCTGATTATCTTGCTTTAGTGTCAAGGTCATGGGACCAGGTTGCAGGCCCGTGCCTCTTTCCTGGGTTGGCTCTTGATTGGTTGCTGGTGTAGACTTCAAGTTTATGAAGCTAATAGTTGCCAAATCAGTACCTCCATTAGGCGCTGTGATTAATCCTCCATTTGGTGCAATGATTTCTTTGGTTTGTCTCTTTTTACTGCATGGGTCAATACGCTCGGTATCAGCTTGTGGGGGCTCAATCCCAGAAAAACGCGGGTGGGCAGTCCTGCAGTCCACAGGCCTGGCAGCCCAAAGGAATCCAGGGTTGGGGTTTGATTCCTGCTCCTGGGCCTGGGTTTCTAGAGAGGAAGAATTGTCAATCCTGACACCATCCCCTTCTTCCCCCGAGGGCCCTCCCTTCTGATTCTTCTTGTTCAGGTAGAGTTGGATGGCTTCTTGGGCATTAGTCAGGTTGCTCAGCGGCTCCCAAGTACTTTCTTCTAGTGGGTATCCTTTCCACTTGATGTAATACTGGGGGTTTTGGTAGTGAGTTTGGTTGCTGTGTATGTATTCAACTTCATATTCCTCAGCGCGGCCTGTTTGGATGGGTGGGGGGCTGTCTTAATCCGTTGGTGGGGGAGCAAATTCCCATCTTTTTTGAACAACAGGGAACAGTGGAACACATCATGAATCTTCCAGGAGGGGGTAGGTCTAGCTTGAAGGCAACCTCACCAACTAGTTTGGTGATTTTGTGGGGGCTGCTTCTTCTGTGAGCTAATTTCCTGCAGGGCACGTGCAGGGGTACGTTCCAGGAGTCTAGGTATACTTTGTCTCCAACTTGTAAGGGTTGGCCTGGGATTTTTTTGCGGTCAGCAAAGGCTTTGTATGTCTGCACTGCGCGGTTCAGGTTGGTCAAGCATGTTTTTTGTGTGTCGTGAATCTGTTCAATCCAGGAGCGCCCAGTGGTGTTTGATTCCTTTTTGCCAATCTGGGGGTCCCAGGTGGGGTCAAACCCATAGTTGGCTTTGAATGGGGACATGCCTGTGGAGGCGTGGTCCTTACTGTTGTAGGCAAACTGGGCCATGGGGAGCATTTTGGCCCAATTGTCCTGATCAGCGTTGGCATAGCATCAAAGGTATTGTTCAAGGATCTGGTTCACTTGCTCAGTTTGGCCGTCTGTCTGTGGGTGGTAGGAGGTAGATACACATTGCTTGATTCTTAAGTCTTTCATCACCTGCGTCCAGTAGTTTGACGTGAATTGGGGTCCTCTGTCTGTGATGATTTCCTCAGGTGTTCTGTGTTGCGTGAGGATGCGGTTGTGGAAGTGTTGGGCTGTTTCTGCTGCTGTGCAATTGGTGGTGGTTGGTACAAAGTATGCCATCTTGGTGAAGCAGTCTACCATGACCAGGATTGCATTGTACAAGAGGGATGGCAGCAGTTCCACAATGTAGTCCATGGAGACAGATCTCCAAGGTCCATGGGGTATATCCAAGGGTCTTAGAAGTCCTTCAGGTTTGTTTCTGCAAGTTTTGGTCCGCCCACAGGTCTCACACCCCTTCAGGTATGCGCTTACATCTTGATCCATTTTTGGCCAAGCAAAGTTCCTTCTGATGCTCTGGAGGGTCTTGAGCCTACCCGGGTGTCCAGCCATCTCAGAATTGTGGTAGTCTCTCAAAACGTTGGTTCTGATGTCCCCTTCTGGTACAAAGATCCTGTTGTGGAGCATTAGTGTGGTTCCCTTCAATGAGTAGCCTTTTTGGTAGTGGGCGCTATCCAAGGATTTGGAGAGGTCAGAGATCAAGGTCTTGGTGAACTTGTCTAGTGCTTGGGCCCTTAGTACTTCTGGTTTGCTGGCTCTGATTTTCATCAATCCCAGGTGAATGCCTAGGCTTGCTGTGTCCAAGAGGATTTGGGTGTTGTGGTTGCGGGTTTCTAGGTGGGTAGGCACCAGGTCAGTTCTTCTACTTAGGGTGTTGGGTACCAAGTTCACCTTTCCTGGCTTGTAGTCTATGGTCAGAGTGTAGTCAGCCAGTTCTAAGGCCCATCTTGCTTGTCGTTGGTTAAGCTGGTGTGGTTTGAAGAAGTAGACCAAGTTCTTGTGGTCTGTCAGGACCTTTACTGGATATTCAGCGCCACATAGGTATTGGCGCCAATGTTTCAGGGTCTTCATTATGGCTAGCATCTCCTTGTCATATATTGGGTAGTTTCCTTCTGCAGGTAGCATCTTCTTGGAGTAATATGCTACAGGATGTAGCATACTATCCCCTCCTTCCTGAAGAAGGACCCCACCCACTGCAAAGTCTGACGTGTTGGTTTCCAGAACAAAAGGTTTGGAGGGATCTGGCATGGCCAGGACGGGGGCAGAGGTGAAGGCAAGTTTCAAGGTTTCAAAGGTGGTGGTACATTCCAGAGTCCAGGCAAAGGTGACCTTGTCAGAGCAAAGGCGGGTCAGGGGGAGGGTAATGTGAGAAATTTTTTGGATGAAATCCCTGCAATAATTTTCCAGGCCCAAGAAACTTCTCACATCCTTTCTGCTTTTGGGCACTGGCCAAGATGTTATTGCTTCTACTTTGTCTTGTGCCATGGCAAAGCTGCCAGTCTTCACTACGTATCCCAGGAATTCAACTTCAGACTGAAAGAATTCACACTTCTTAAGCTTAGTGTGTAAGTTGGCTTGGGAGAGTTTCTCTAGTATAAGGTCCAGGTGGCGCAGGTGTTCCTTGTGAGACTTGCTGTAGATGAGAATGTTGTCCAGATATGCCACATAAAAACGGTCAAGGTATTCCCTTAGGACAGTGTTGATCATCCTTTGGAAGGTGCTGGGGGCGTTGCAGAGGCCAAAGGGCATCACAAGGTACTCGTACAGCCCATATTAGGTTTTGAAGGCCGTCTTGTACTTGTCTCCATCCTTGATTTGGATTTGGTTGAACACATCTTGGAGGTCAATTTTTGAGTACACCTGGGCTCCAGTCAGTACATCACAGAGGTTGTTGGCATTGGGGATGGGGTAGCAGTTCTTCACCGTAATGTTGTTCAGTTTTTGGTAATTCACACATGGACGCATCCCACCATCTTTTTTTTCCTACAAACAGCATGGGCAACAAGCAGGGGGCTTTTGATACCCAGATGAACCCTTTTTTTGTCATATCCTCAAGGTATGCTTTCAAGGCCACTTGCTTGCAGTGGTTACAGCTGTAGATGGGGCCGTGGTGCAGTTGAGTCCCTGGTAGTAGGTCTATGGCGTGGTTGTAGATTGAATGGCTGGGTA
The DNA here is from genome assembly GCA_014839935.2 of Entomophthora muscae. Lineage (NCBI taxonomy): Eukaryota > Fungi > Entomophthoromycota > Entomophthoromycetes > Entomophthorales > Entomophthoraceae > Entomophthora > Entomophthora muscae. The sequence goes on along the minus strand of QTSX02000062.1, from coordinate 109,164 downwards.
GTTTTGTGGCTGCTTCTTCACTAAACACATGGTTCCATCTCTGTAGGGGGTAGGAAGTATTTCAACGCTAGGTTCTATCTTCATAGCCAAGAGTTTGTTGGTAGGGGGTTGGTCATGGCTCATGAAAAAAGGAACAGTGTCACAGGATTCCGGTTGGCCCAACGTGGCGGTTTGCTTGGGGTAGTTCAGGATCAGCCCATGTTTGTTGGACCAGGAGTTGCCCAGTATAAGGGGGTGGGGTATTCCTGGTAAGAGGATCAGGGACAACGGGTATACATTGTGTCCAATGGTCAACGGGAGTTCTTGTTCACACTCATAGCCGGTGTCCAAGGAGCTTTTTCCCATGATTACTTGTAGACTGCGCTCTGAGGCTGTCAAGCCTAATTCCTCTGCTAGGCTGGCGTCAATAAAACTTTCATTGGCCCCTGTATCAATAAAGGCTTCAATCTTGCGCTTGTTCCCCGCTACTTCTATGGTCACTTGGATGAACTTGTAAGACTGGGAAGAAGTGTTTATTTGTGCCAGTGAGATTGGGGCAGTGTTCTTCTTAGGGAAGGCTCTGGTCAATTGGCCCACCTTGTGGCAGTGGAAGCAGAGTCCTTTGTGGTAGTGTTGTTGGAGCTCTTCAGGGGTCATCCCTGTTCTGTTGGGGGTTGGTGTTTGGGGTTGGCGGGCCTGGGAGGAGCCAGAGTTCTCTTGGTTCATGCTAAGACCCTTGTACAGGGAAATTAGCTTGTCTGAGCTTAGGGTGGGAGGATGGTGCTTCAACAGGTCCTTCATTGCTAGGTTGACACCATTTTGGAAGATAATGGCTGCCAGTTTGTCCTCAAGTTGGGTGCAGGTTTTCAGTTTGAGGAATTTGTCAATATACGCTTGGATGGGTCAGGGACCTTGTCAAATTTCTGGCAGGGAGTTCAGGGTGTAGTATCTAGTGTCACAATCTTCACCTGTGGCCATTAACTCAGCCTCAAACTTAGCATAGTCTAAGAAGAAGTCTACATCCTTGGCTGTGGCCTTGCCAAACCAGCCCAAGGCGTCCCCCAATAGCATTGAAGCAACCCCAAGGATCTTCTTGGTGTCACTGGCATAAGAGGGGGTGTTGGTAAAGAAATGCAGGTGGAAGACCTGGCATGGCACGTCTAGCTTCCTCAAGCGTGAGCTTCCCCATCTGAGGCATCTCCACCTTTGTGAGGGACTGGTTCACAATCACGGTTTGCACTTGGGAGGACAGAGCTTTGTTGGCATCAGAAGTATTGGCGTTGGTTCTCTTTGGGCCATTCAGGTTCATATTCTTTCACATGGAAGAGATCAGGTTTGTGGTCATCTTATAGGTGTAATAAGTGATTATCAATATCAAAAGCATACAAGATGCCCCAAGAAATAACAACATCTTGGGGCTCAGGGTACCAGGTTTAATAAAGATTGTCATAATTTCAGGGATCCAGTCTTAGGCGGGCGGCCCGTTGTTTTCAGGGGTAACTTGGGCCAGGTTTTTTGTGGGCAATGCTCACCACAAGAGGGGAGCTAACTTTAAAAGGTAGGAGGCAGAATTCCCCACCCAAGACCACAGGCCGGCGGCCAGGATTATAGTGTCAATCACCCCTGTGAGGGTGATGTACACAATCCCAAACAGCTTGCCAGAATGGTTAGTTGGAAGGTTGGGTGCGGAAGCAGGCATGGGTTTTGGGGTCACGGGCAGTTCTATGGACAGGTTGTAAGCAGGGAGATAGCTGAATTCCCCTCTGAACAACTTGGGTGTTGAAAATATCCATGGGCCTTGTTGGTTGTATCTAACTGCGGATTGTATGAGGGCCAAAGAGTCAAGTTCAAGTATCTTTTCCAGTATGTAGTCCTTGTATTCAGATTTCATAGGGTAGTCAGTAAAATGGACGGGTCCAAAGGGTACACCAGGAGGACAGGAAACTGCAGGCAGTGGGGCAGGCAGGCCAGGAGATCTTGAACTGAATTGGTAGACAGCAAATACAAAATAAGGCAATAGCTTTATGAGCCAAATTAACATAACCTTTATTCAAAAATGGTGATAAGTTTGGAGTGCGGGGTCCTTGGGTCTATATAGTACCCCCCTCCAAACTTAACATTTTCCATGGGGGGTTCATCAGGGCATTGGGAAGGCCAGGGCCAGGGGAACTAGATGCTTGGGTCCAAAGGCGGCAAAATGGTACTCAGCCCAGGAGTTCTTTCATTTGTCAAGAATCTTGATTCAGCTACCTGATTGTCTTGCTTTAGTGTCATGGTCATGGGACCGGGCCGCGGGCCTGAGCCTCTTTCCTGGGTTAGCTCTTGATTGGTTGCTGGTGTAGACTTCAAGTTTATGAAGCTAATAGTTGCCAAATCAGTACCTCCATTAGGCGCTATGATTAGTCTTCCATTTGGTGCAATAATTTCTTTGGTTTGACTCTTTTTACTGCATGGGTCAACATTCTTGGTATCAGCTTGTGGGGGCTTGATACCAGAAAAATGTGGGTGGGCAGTCCTGCGGCCCACAGGCCCAGTGGCCCAAAGGAATCCAGGTTTGGGGTTTGATTCCTGCTCCTGCTCCTGGGCCTGGGTTTCTAGAGAGGAAGAAATGTCAATCCTGACACTATCATTGATTGAAAGGGGTTTCAAAAACTCATAATCAAGGGGTTTTTATATAACTTGAACAAGCACATCTAAAAGTGATAAATTGTGCAAATATATGATTATAAGGTGATGTTTCTGAGGAGTAAAATGGCTTGATCAAATTTCAGAAGTGATGTTCTCTGAGAGACAAAAAAGCTGAGTTGATTCTAAAATTATATATGTCAGGATTATGATTTTAGCCGGTATTTTATTATAGATTCCATTCTTTTCTTCTCCAGTTAATTTACAGTATCCTGGTATCAAGCTAATATCATTTCTATTTATTTAATTTGAAATATTTTTCTTTTAAGTGTACTCATATTCTCCTTTTCCACCCTAAGTGTTATTCATTTAAACTTTAATTTTATTAATTATCCTTTTTTGTTTTCAAACTTTGGGCCATCTAAATAAGGGTTTAAGTTGCTAACTATTTGAAGCTTATCTTTTTGTTAACTCTTTTTTCTTGGTGTCTACTTTTAGTCTTTTTAAACAGGCTTCAGCCCATTTTTCTGCTTTCAAATCCCTTTTATTTTATCTCTCACTTGTTGGTCACCTCATAAGAGCACAAACCAGATTTTTGAACCTAGATCTTATTTTAGTTAAGTCAAATCATATGAAATTTACTGTTCTGTTTCCTATTTAACTTATTTTTAAACCACACCTAGCAATAAATTTTATTCCATACCACAAAGACATAAATTACTTGGGCACCACATCAGAAGTTCATTGCTATTTTACACCCCATAATTTATAAGAATTGAATAAATACCTTGGTTTTCCAATCTCAACGTTAAGTTGGGATTGTTTGACTTGCACCTCAAAAGTACTATTTAGTTTTTTGAGCTTGCTTTAATTTTCATTTTAAAAGTCTTAGTTGAATACATTAAACTATGTTACTTTGTGATCTCATTTTATTTCTTTTTTATACATTTGATAAGTCTTTACAACTCTAAACAGGCAATGATTATTGATAGACTCAACTTTTTTAGCTTTAAGAATTATGCAGACCTTAAAATTAGTTTTTATATCAATCATTTATTCTTAAAATTAGGTTTTTTAGTTTTAAGATTAATAAATTATTAAGGTCCTCACTTCACTTCTTAAAAGTTGTTAGTTACTTTAATATATTTACTTTTGCAACCCTCATCTATCTTCTTATATTTGACTAATATAAAAATATTAGGCCTTAAGACATCAGTATATAATTATTTACCAAGAAACTTCAGATCTTAAAATATAAAGACTTTATTTTGATAAATTCCTAAGAGTTGATTTCTCTTTCTAAGTTATTTTGACTTATCAATAAACACTGTTGTATTCTGCTATTTTATTTCTTAATACACTCTATTTTTGGCCTGCTGTTCTTTGTACCAGTGAACATGATTGTTAATTGGATGATTAATAGCTGTTGGAAATGTGCTCCCCAGATAGCTTCCTCACACCCTCCCAATATATCTCTCATGAAAGCCAATGTTGGGAGTTTTTCTGTAGAAAATTAGGTTGAGTTTACCCTGGTTTTTAATGTTCATGATTTTATTCTGAGGAAATCATATTGGTCTTTCAAGATATTACTTAGCTGCTGTTTGGTTAGTAAACGTGACATTGTTGAGGCAATTTTTACCTGTAGAAATTTTACTAAGTAGTATTTTAAACCTATACTATTTTCTAGTCTTAACCTCTTTTTGGATCTGAACATTTATTCTTCATAATATAGATGTTAAGTGTTACTATTATGCCATTTTTTCCATAATATTATACTCTTCTACCTCTGAGCTTTTAGAAGCAAAGCTATTAAAACTGTATTATTTCTCTAGCATTATAGAAATTTCTGCGTTTACTATGCTCATAATTACTGTACTTTTAACAGCTGCTGATATGGACAAATCAAATTCATATTAGAGAAAACTAAAATTTCACATATAAAAATATAACATTGAAGCATGATTTGATACATTTTAATGGAAATGCAGGCTTTAATGGGTAAATCAAATCAAATACACAACATTTATATTAAGCATACAACACACTAAAGTCACAGTAAAATAAGAATCTTGAGATAACAACTAATCAACTCAAAAATATCCAAATTTCTATTATGTTTACTATGTTTGACCAGAGCGCACAAAAGAGTGCACTATAATAAAAAATTAATAATAAAAATAAGAGCAATATCAAATCAAATTCATAAACAAAGCCAAAATACAAAGAAACCATGTAAGAAACTATCTCAATGCTGAGCTGTATAAATTAATACATGTAATATGAAGTAAATACTGAATATAATTACTTTGGTGTCTTTTTTGAGTATATAAACACTTTATAAGCTTATTGGATTACACTTAAAAATTATAGATAGATTAAATAGCTGTATATATTAGGAAAAATTGAGCAACTATTCAATCAATAATTAGTAGACATCATAATGGTCCATCTAAGCTACAAATGTATTAAAGTAAACTGCAATCATTATCTCTGTGAATTCTGTAAATATTCTTGTTATTACTCCTGCAAGGTTGGCATGAATTTTGGCTCTGACACAATTATTCCACTTTTAGAAAAATGAAAAAATGAAATCAGATTTTCAACTGAGTATTGATAACTGCACAGATGACTATTTCTTCTTTGTTGTGCCAATTGTGATCTTAATCCCCCAGTTTTCCCCCTCGATTCCCAATTTCTAAACCTCTTATTCATCATACTAAATATAATTGACTGATTCCTCAAATAAACACCATTTTTTACCCTATAATTAATTTTTCTGTCTCCAATAAAGGGTTTAACATCCTGTCAACAGGTATAATGGTAGAAGTATAGTTTTAGAACATACTTTCACAGTAGTAAATTATTGCTAGTTTTTATTAAAAAAGAAAACATCAGAAAAAGAAAGTTGCTACTCCTCTGAAATTGGATGAATATTTGAATTTGGTAATTGATAAGGAGTGAAAAATGGTTGCCCCTGTTAAAGATTACCTGGAGCCCTTACATTTTTCCCAGTAAACTTTGCAGCTTCAAAATTGAGATATTTAAATCCTCTGCATAATAGCAGTTGACTGGCTGGTGGCCTGGAAGGATCAGATTATGACATCATAAAAAACATTTAAAAATTATCAGAGGGAGAGAAAATATTCTCTTCCAGTCAATCAGAAGTGAGTGCATTTTTAGAGACTCCCTCTTAACACTCCTAATTCTCAGCTGGATTTTTTCTAAAATATTTTCACCTAAATACAAAAAAGATTGTTGAACCTTAAATAGAATATAGAAAAATGGTTCAGTATGTGGGAGCCAAGTCCCTCAAGTACTTACTACTTCACTTGATCTTGGCTTTAATTCAAAGTCTTTCACTAAGCATAATGAAGCCTTATCTTTCTTGTCAAGTAACTATTTATTTTGTGTATCCCATTTGCATTTTCTCTTTACTATATTTCTGGAAATTTTAGCTGCTCAATTTATCCCCCCTTTAAGAAGGTTCATAGGTTTAAATTTCCTGTGTAATTTTTCCATCTGTTTTGATGTTTGTGTGGCTTATTTACCCTCACCAATTTCTTTTAATTCCAAAATGATAAACACAACTATAACACTAACTAATATAGTAGACATAACTACCAACAGTCACAATCACAGCATGGTGTAAAAATTGTGCAAAACCAACTGAATTTCTTAGAGGTAATAAAAATAAAAATAATGAGCCAAGTCTAGCCAAATATAGAAGCACAATACATATAAGCATATAATATGGCAACAGTAGTGAGAAATTAGATATCCAAAATTGTATAGAAAGTCTAAAATGCAAGATATTTAAAAAGTAGTAATAGTAATAGCAATTTCTATTTACATCAATAGAAAATTTTATGAAATTAGAGCAACAAGTAAGTGTACCTAGCAGAGAGAGTAAAATTTTTGGGTATCCCAAAAGGTCTGCCAACAGAGTACCTATATGTGTGAATGCTGAAGCAGCCAACAGCACATCCAGTGAAGAAGAAGACAGGAAAACACAAACTTAGAGCTAGACTATTTATGCTGAAAATATTGAATCATTAATCCCAAGTTATTAAAGCTAAAAAGAAAAGCTCAAAATGTGATCACATTTTTAGCTTTTAACAAAAAAAGCCAAAATTGATTCTCTGGTATAGCCACATAAATACTGCAATGATATAAACAGTGAAAATATGTATAAAAAGTGTGAAGTTGTCCTTGACACTTGCTATGACCCTTAAATAAGCAAAGGAGACAAATAAGAGAAGGAAGAGCCAAAATTATACCACACTGTAAAGGGGAAGAAGGTATTGAAGAATTTCACTAAATAGTATACCAAAATGCCTATGCTCATTATCCTCCATTCAGCTAACAACACACATCACACTTAAAAGGCTAAGAAGCCCATCCCCAACACCAAACATAATATATTAATTAAGCTTGTGAAGTGCATAATGTTGTAACCAATATTGAACCTCTGCCCAACAAAATATCTCAAAATACACAAGAGGCACTTGTAGAGGTGCCCCATGCTGTATCTAACAATATTGGGAATTCTTATGCTAGTGTTGAAATATAGACAATATCTCTTAATTAGGTTTGTAATCAATTCTAAACTACAATCCCATAATTAGATATTCACCACTCACACCATACTTGGATTCTGCCATAACACTACCCCTATGGTAGATCAGTGGCTTTCTCTTTTGGTATGTTAACTACTACTCCCCAATTAAAGCTATATCTTATTCTTATACTTTGTTCTTCTATATGGACTATTGACTATCCAATATCAATGCTGGACTATACTTGGTTCAGATTTAACACATTGTTGACAAAATTCAGGTAGAATATGGAATCTTTTGGGGAAGCTTCCAAAGTTGCACCAAAAATTTGGCCTGTGGTTTCTCTTTACCACTTGCATCATGGTTGTAAAGTTAATCCACTCTTTGGCCCTGGATAAAACCATTTTCCTCAAAAATCAAAGAAATCCAATCAAAGTCTTACCAAACCTTTAAATTATTTGGAAGACTTGGCCTACACAATTGACAATCAATTTTTTTAGTGTAGATTTCAAAGCTCTCTCTCCCTGTCCCATTCCTCTTGCCCAACTACGAAGGAATCTCTAATCAACTTGAATTGTTACATGGCCTGGGTACATCCCCCCTTGAAACATATTTAACACAGCTAAATAAACAGGGTCACTTCAATGGTCCAATTTAACTCTGATTTTCAAGTTTCCTGAAACACAACTCATTTAAACTCCCCAGTTGATCAGGAGTGATTTCAGAAATTAATGTAAAATTTTTTTAGCCCCACTGATTCAGGATTGAAAATTTTTCTAATAACTAATCAGGGTGCTCCCCCTTCTGTTGTGCCCTTAGTTTTAGATAATGAGGTTTAAAAGGCAAGCAAGACCATTATGGGCCCTGGCTTGTCTATTCTTTACATTAAATGTTTTGAGCTCCTCATCTGGGCCCTTAAGTTTTCTCTTAAGAGTCCTTTGCTGTTCTAAAAAATCAGCAGAGTTCTTTGCCCCTTACTTTCTGGCCCTGCCCCTGTTTCCAGGTCTCTTTTACTAGCCTCTAAGGTTAAGATTGGTGTTGAATGTTGCTATTTAACTCTGCTGCTTTCAAAATCCAGTTTAAACCTAAAAGTTATTAGTAACAGCCATATGGGCCATTATTTTTCTTGTTATGCCTAAGCGCTGGACTGATTATTTTATAACTTAATTACATTATTCATATTCAAATTATTCAGAAAGATTAAAATACAATCAATGTCAAATCTTTAATTGATCTTGGGCTTAGATAATTTTTAAAAAAATAATTTATCAATTTTAGAATTGAAAATTGCACCTTATAATATTGCTGGAAATATCTTAAGTGCTACTACATACTACAAGCTAAAAATATTTATGATGAGTTGCATGGGAGAGTAATAGCAGCCCCAAAGCTATAAATGCTATTACCCTATCTTTGGCTCATCATAAATATTCTTAGTTTGTTTCAAAAAAAGGTTGTTGTTTTTGAAAGACTGATAACTCTATTTAAAATACACCCTCTGGTAAGCTGCCCTACTTCATGAACTTTCCATAATGCACCACTAGCATCTTCTGATATTTTTGTTTCTCTGGTATCATCACGTGATTTAAAATGATAAGTTATCTCAGAATATTCTGAGAAACTTTCAAGTGTTAAAGGTGAAGTATACAACTTCCCATCTTTCATCAAATATGAAAGATTAATACACAGATTTTTAACTTTGAGCTCTCTCCTTATAGGCCTAACTTTTCTCTCATAAATATAAAAGAATGACTTTTGAGAAATATTTGAGCCTGATAGCGCTGATTTATATAATTCTTTTCTTTTTTCTTCTTGCTCAAAAATATTTTTAATATCATTTATATTCTTAATATAAAGCTGATTTTCTTTCTCTTTTAATGTTTTTGATATTACACCAAAGTGACCATCAACAATACTTTTCCCATGACATTCTACAAATCTATTGTATTTAATAGACCCTTTAATGTATTGTGGTGCCTCTTTAAATAGATAATATAAGAATTTATAGGATCTAAAATGGTTTCCATTATCAGTCCATACTTTGATATTATTTCTTTTTTAAACTTATCTGATTTAAGAAGACTTATTAGACATTCACCTGAAAACAAAGAATCATGAGACAATATTTGAGATAAAAAATCATGGTATTCATATTTAACTTTATTGTTTTCTTTAAATACCAATGCAAACTCCAATAAAGAAATAGGTATTTTGGAATAAAAACAGTTATTGGTTTCAATTGGACCACCACCAACTTTTAAATTCTCCTTAAAATCTATGACTATAATACATGATTTATTATCTAATTCATTGATATCTTTCTTATATTCCCTATTTTGATGAGCATAAAAGTCTTGGTGCTGATTAATAGCTTTTAAGTCACTGTTTATAGATTCTGGCAATAATAAGTTTTTACTTTCACATTCTTCTTTTCTTTTTTCTAAGGATGATTTTAAGTTACAAATATTACACATGTCAGTTTTTTTTTTTACTCTTTATTATATTTTTTGGTATTAATTTATAATAAGTTGAAAGTGATATTGAAATTTCATTTTTTATTTTCATATTTTCATATATTTCTTTTTTTGTTTTTAATAGAGAATATTTTATATCAGTTGAATATTCATTCATTTCTTTTTCAATGTCTTTATAAATTTTTTCTGGTGCTTTTTTTGTAAACTGGCTTGTTTCAAAAGAATTTTCTAGTAGGGTTTTAATTATTTTTTGATTATTTCTTTTTTTAATGAATAGTTATTATCTTTTTGGCTTTTTTGTTTAAGCTTACATTTTTACTTTTATTTATTTTTCTTGAGTATTCAAACTCACTTTTGGTTATATTAAATCCCATATCAGTAAGCTCTTTTAAAGAGTAACTGGAAGTAACCAGAGATCTCAAGACTGGGAGATGCTTTTGAGGAGCATATTTCAGAAGATCCTTTAAGTTGTCAATTATCCCATTTAGTTTCTGATTTTGAATTAAAGGAATGAACTCTGTTTTTCCAAACTCAGTTTGAGTGAGGAAGTGATTGATGAAGGAATTAAGATTGCCTCCAGAAACAAAGAGGAATGCTTTCTTTAGCATAGCAATTCTTTCTCTTTTTGTTGATGCTCCCAGTGAGGAAAATGGCTTCATGGCAGAAGTAAAGTTAACAGATTCCATAATATTGGATTTGTGATTGCTGATAAAGAGATGCTTTGTAGAGATGCCTTGCAAAAGAGTGCTGGTTGCAGGAATTATATATTTTTGTGAAGATGGTTTGAAGTAAACCTTAGGTGGTGCTTTAGCTCTTATATACCAAGCCTTATGACACCATTTTGAAAGAAATGATGTGACAGCTTTATTTAAAATTTCAACTTGAATTTATATTTCTAGAATAAATGAAATCCCCATTTTTCATGCACAAGTGATATATGTGTATCAGCTAAGCATCAAATTACATCATATCCTCTTTGTAATCTATGAAAATCAATTAAAATGATGTATTAACTTAATTATAACTGTTCTGCATATTTTTAAAATGATAAAATATTAAAGAATTGTATTTAAAAAATGCTTAATTTGAGGTTCACAGTTCACTTAAACCTCAAAATTCATCTAAACAGCAAATAAATTAATGTCCTAACTTTAAACTACCATAAAATCCTAAATAATTAAGCTTTTTAAATAAAATAAAATGCGGAAATGATGCTTTTGATCTTATCTTTAATTTCATTAAATAAAAAGCATATATTAATTAATGGAAAATTAACTTTTTTAAGCTTTAAGCAATCTATTTTATTTCATTATCAAAATAATATAATAAAATCTGACATATGCTCTTTTAAATTGCTTCTGCATTAATATTCAATATTAAATATATATTAATATTTTAACACTAATGGAAAGATAAGATTCTTAGCTTTATTTTGATAGTTTACAGTATGAAAAAATATTAACTTTTTGTTGAGTTATTACTGTTTTAAATATAAACATTTGTAATTTGATTTTTTCAAAATCAAACTGTGTTATGCTGCGACTTGGGCAGCATGTGTATTAGAAAATGGCCTAATCCCTAAAATAATGACTCATATGTTTACTTGCTTTAAGCCTGTTTTTCTTAAATTCAAAGCAAAAGCCAACTCCAAAGCTGGTTTTAAAGTCTTAAAAAACTACTTGGTGGCTTCTGTGCTGTCCCCACTGTCCTAAATCTCTACCAAAGCCTGAAAATCTTGCTGCCACCCTAAAAGTGGATACTAGTATCCAGAAAGCCATTTTTACCAGTCAGTAGTCCCTGGAATTTCCCCAGGACTTCAAAAATGTTGCCCCCTCTGGTCAAATATGTGGTTCTTACTATACTTCATGTGTTGTTTTTGCTTCTCTGTGTCCCCAACTTGTGACACCACTTGTCCACTTCTGCCATCTCAGTGGAGGAGGACTCCTCTAGCCTGCTGGAAGTTCCGGATGATTTTCCAGGTAAGTCCCTCATTGTCATCTCAACTGGAAACTCCCTCATCAGAAGTTTGGTTCCTAATGATGAAGGACTCCCATTTGTTCAAGATGCATTACCTGCCATCCCTGTATCTACAGCGCCATTATCTCTGCCTGTCCCTCCTAAAATAGTTCCTCTATTTGGGTACCCATCACTACAGAATAAGCCATCTCCTAACTGTACTCCTTGGCTGTTGACGGGTATGCTGCTGATGGACTTCAACACCCACCTTCCCCCAATGACCCTCAACTTGTCCTTATAGATCCCTGTTTGAGCAGCCATCTCAGTGCTTCACTGGTTGGCATCCTGGTAGACTCTTCACCTGGGATGGGAGCCAATCTTGGTTAGTTTAGACCCCTCTTTAACAACAGTGACCCCCCTTTTGGGTCATATCTGTCACGGTAAATTCCATAATGCCGGGGATTATTTGGCTGCGTAGGAAAGCACAGAAAGCACAGAAAGCCCAAAAACCTTTAAAAAAATTGACCAATTTAACGGACTTGAATCAAATGGTTGATTAAAAATAGGTTACAGCTGCTCCAGTTCATCAATTGAATCTGAAGTCCCCTTGTAAGCTGACGTTGATAAATTGACGTAATTTGAGGGTCACCCAATATTATCTGATTTACCAGCATGGTCATCAGAAGTTGGTCACTCAAGAGTTCTTTGCAAACCAGACAAGATACTTAATTTACAATGTGGAAGAAATAGGAGCCCAGGATCCAGGAAGTATTGCTTAGTCAAAATTTGATATATATTGAATAATTTTCACTGTTTCAACTCTTAAGAGTTGAGTCCTCCCTAAAATTTTTACTCAAATAAAATCAATATTCTTCTGGTCTAACTTTATTTATAATGAATCCTGTAGTTGGCCTGCTGCGCTAAATTCCCTACAATTTAATCCTTAGCTGGATTATTATTGGAATATGGGGCCCTGCCATTGGTACTCTGTTGTTGCCTCTGCCAAATGTTAATTCAATGCCTGTCAATATCAGAGCTGTTCCTCCTACCTTCAAAGCTGAAACTCTGGTGCTATCCCAATGTCCTGAATTTTATTCTAAGGACACTTTGATTCTCTTGCAGGCCATTTATCTTGGACTCTTTTAGTTAGGGTTGGTTATTTTACTTAGTTCTAGTATCTCATTTGGAAATTCCACAAAACAGTATCTGAAGCTGCGTAGGTGGTTAATCATTAACTCTCTGTGGATTTGGTGGGTGATTACCTACCACATGGAGACACCTTCTTATTATCCCTCAATTTCTGTCATAATATCCTGGCAAGTTGCAGCCATTTTATAATAAAGGACAAGGGTACAACATCAATAGTTGATGTGGGGGGTTTTAGGGCAACCTCATCAACTCTATATTTTAGAGTACACTTCTGGGCTTCTTTAACACATCTGTATGGTGATTGTATAGCAGCTGGACCTATATGATTGCCTGTAAATCCCAGAATGAGAACTACACTTGGATATCCCAATGCCATGACACTCCAGCTGGTATCTGCCTGGGTGAGTTTGGGGTTCAAGCCATTTTTTAAGAGCCACAATATGATAAGACATGTATCTGTACACTTGAATGCCCCTTTAAAATCACTGGCTTTACCTCAGATGTGTTCAAACTTGCCTTCCCCATGAAGCTCCTTTATGGAGTTTCTTGGATGAGCCTAAGGCGTACAGCAGCTTTTGGAAAGCTGAGCCCATCCATATCAATGGCCATGTTTCCTGGAATAGCTTTATTGGGTACAATTTTTATCCCTCCCTTTGGTGCACTTGAGTTGGCCTCTTGAGAAAAAGCAGATTCATGTTGGCTCATTTTTTTTGGGTGCAACCAGGGTCCTGCTGACTGGCTCTGAATTAGGTTCAAAATCTTTCTGTTAATGACCCTGGTTATTTTCCTTATCAGGGGTAGTCTCCAATGGTGTTCAAACACTTGGTACCGGTTATAGCAGCAGGACTGTCAAGCTCTGCCTCCTCCAGGTGGAAGTTGAAGCCCAGGGTATAATTACACAGCTTACCCCACACTCCCTGAAGTTTCTTGTTGCAATCTTGGGATATCAAGCATCAATACAGGAAGACTTGGAATTGCTCAAAGGCCCCTCACACAGCGGCAGCAACCCCTCAATAAGACCAGAGAAACCCATGGCAGCTTTAGCCCTGGTTGTATTTCTGCAGAGAGATTGCTACATGCCTGGGCTGATCTAATCAGCGAATTAGAACTTAAAGTTTGGCCCCAGATTCCCAAACAAGGTTCAATGGGCTGTATCAGGCATTTATCCTTCATTTTGGAGCTCACCCTTAATAAAGATGAGGGTTGGTTCAACCCTGTTTCCATTGTTTTTATTACCATGCCAACAAGCCTTATGTGTTTAATATCTAATAGATATGCGCTATTGGTGAGCCTTTTCTAAAAAAATAATGTATACTCAGGCGGGGTTTGAAATCTGGGATATGTATGCACAAGTTTAATCTGTTTTTTTGGCCATCCATGTACTGGCATCCTTGAGTGAGACAATGGGTTCCCTGGTGATTGATGCAGCCAATACATCTGGGTAAAGATTACCAGCTCCTGATCCTCTGATGTTGCCAGAAACTCCTTGTACCAAGCTATGTTGTTTCACATGTGCACTTTAGGTCTCTACCAGCCAAACTATGATCATCAATCTCAACAGGTCTGAAAAGTACAGCCCATGATACAGGGCCTGATAGCATGATAGTAGCCCAAGGGCATTTAAGGGTGATGGAGGTCCCTATCAGAAGGGGTAAACTAAAAAGGGTCCTGGTAGGTTAAGATGAGATAGATTATACTTCCACTACAGATGGTGCTTATGTAAGGTATGAAGCTTTTGGTTAGATAGTTGTAGACTAAATCCTTAAGGCCCAATATATCTATGCTAGCTAATTACAGAAAGGTAGGCAAAGCTTGTAAAAAGTGGCTGGACAGGAACATTAATAGCTTGTAGGAAGAGAGATTATAGATGAGCTGGCTAATTGGGCTAATAAGGATAAGGTGGATACCCAATCTCAGTATATAAGATTTGTCTAAAGGACTAGCTTCAAGATCAGGCTACTGCTCAGGATTGACCTTGGGGGTGAAACAGTTTCTGGTTAAAGACTGGGTACTATTATAAAAGTTACTAAGACAGTGTAACAGATGTCAAAGGGGACCATAACTCTCTGAACCACAAGAAAAAGAGGGGATAAACGTGCAGCTGAACAAGATCTCAAAAGAAGGGCAAGATCCAGTACCTAACAAGCACCCTTTTTGGGGTACACATCAAACCATATCAACTTACTATTATGGCAGGCAGCTTCAAGTATTTATCCTTTCAGAGGATCAAGATGACTCAAAAGATGGGAAGGTTTGTCTTCATAAAGTAAAATTTGGTGCAGGTAATTTGGAAAAAAAGAAGGCTCAGAAGCTTAACCAGAGTTGTTAAGTTTTTTTGGAAGAAATGGCCAGGTTGATGGATGTAGTTATGAAATGTTGCCTTCTTGGGGCCCTCTATTGTGAACATTTAATTGATATCTTACTAGTACAAAGAACAATTAAAAAGATCACATGTACTGTCAGACTTCCTAGGAATATTATATATGGATTACTGTTGGGTGTCACTGAAAAACAAGAAGTGAAATTCCCTGGGGTTGGTCTCTTTGAGCATTCCTTTTATCTGAATGCTAGATAAGTGTTATTTCTGCCTTAATAAATTTATCAAAGAGTCAAAAGACAATGAAGCTATTTGAGGCAAGCATGTTCTGCATACAGCAGAGCCCTTCAGGGTAGTACACCAAATCCCTGACACACTTGCTCACCAGGGAGAGCCCCAATTTTCTGTGCTGCAACTCAGGGCAGTGGGTCTTTTCCCTGCTGTTATTGTCCACCAGTGGTCTGGCATCATGAGGGTTTACACTTTGTGGTGGCAAAGCAAAAACTCAAAGAAATGGCCAAATTAACATCAATAATAAGGCAACAAAGTGAAGAGGAAGAGCAAGCAACAAGAAGGCCTGTGTCAGCACAAGAGGCAAGGAAATAAAATAAAGACATTGATTCAAAAGAAAAACTGAATTTATAGCAGAAATTATAGAAGTTAATACTAGCTGGTTCAGGTTAACCTCAACTAGATAAGTGCTGGCTCCAAACTTAAATGGTGGGATTGATTATCTCTTGAAATCAGTTTTAATTCTAGATTAACTCTTAAGAGAGCAAGAACTAAGCTTAATTAAATGGAAAAAGTCAGAAAATATGTGAACCAGAGAGAGGAAAAGTATTTGAATTGTTCTAAGAAACAATGGTGTTGATAAAGCTAGCAGCAAAAAGGCAATTCTGACAACTTAACTCCATATACAGCTGTAAAATCAATGTTAATTAATGCACGTGAGCCAAACAGTAAATTTTAACCATTTTTAAAACCTTTCAGCCTTTTAATAATACCACTGGTTGTGTCAGGTCTTTAAACCATGACCAAAGTATAGAGAGACCTTGTTGATTTTTGATTGCTCTGAAAATTCCATCTGGGGGAGCTTGTTTGGGGTAGGCTTCATCCAAGAGGCAGGAACCTTGTTATTGGCACTGGTGAGAGGTTAACAGTAGTGCTGAATATTAATAAGCAATTTGTGCTAGAATCCAGTTTAGATGCAGCAGAGAAAGATATGAAGACCTCTTGGGCGTTGAAGATGCTGGATTTGACTAGATTTAAGGGGTTTTATAAACATACCATGTTTTTAGAATCAATATGCCTGTGGTGTATAGAACCCAACTTGTGGTGATGTATCTTCTTTTATGGTGCAGGTAAAAAGCTGAGAATTTTGAAAATGAACATTCAGGGTTGTGAATATATCTATACGTCAAAGTTTTGACTGCTAACAAAGTTACATCATAAGGAACTTATTAAAGCTAGTGATGAGGAGCGCCTTTTGGGGAAGCTTCAAATATAGAGTTAAGAAAGAAGAGAATGATCTTTTATTGGATAATACTTTAGACTTATATAGCCTTATCTGTGGCAGAGATTTTAGTTAGATCAACCCCAGGGGTTGGTCATGTTCAGGATGGGTTCAAGTTGCTGGATATCTGGACAGTCATGTGATATTGGTTTGTTGTCATTTCCAGCATGCCAAACTGTATATTGGGAGGGCACCAAATTGGGTGATGCCTGGATGTTAAGTGAGTTGGCAGTAGCCAGAATACTTTTACATCCAGATCCTTGACACCCCCTTAAGGGGTTACTCTGGCACATCAGGAGGGGGCTTTGTCTCAATGGCGGCTGTGTGATGTTCCTGGAGTTGTTTGCTAGTCAGTACTAGTTGGGTCAAGTGTTCTCCTTTGCTAAAGCAGAGGCAGGATCTGTGGTACTTCTTGGTGATGGGCTCTTTGGCGCCCTGGAACTTAACCAGGTAGGTGTTCCTGTCTGGTCTTTACTTGATGATTCTTCCTGGTCCCCTGTGTACTGAGTCTAGCTTCTTTCAGTTTCTAACCAGAACCCAGATGGGAGAGTTGATGGGGAGTGGTTTCTCTGTAGAGGTTACCTTTTGTGCTTTGAGCCTTTTTTGTTTCTGCCATTTTAGCTTTGAGGTGTATGTGTTGTAGAGTTGGTACTTGTTCTACTGTGGGAGGTTTCCCCGGGGGAATTTTACATATGATTAGTTGTTGCAGGTAACTATCTCTGGTTTATATCCATATGTTATTTCAAACAGTGAGTAGCCTGTCCCTTGATTGGTGCGGACTTGGGATACTAATAATGCATGTTTCAAGTATAGTGGCCATGTGTCTTTGGCTTTGCCATCCATTATTTTCTTGAGGGTTCTGATAAGGCTGCTATTTAGGCATTCAACTCTGCTGTTGGCCTGTGGCCTGTAGGGCAAGGTTGTAGAGTGTTTGATGTTTTTGGATTTTAAATTGTTGTTTACTACGTAAGCTGATAACTCTGTTGCTTCACCAGGTATTATGTAGTCTGATGTGCTGTAGTCAGCTATGTTGCTTTGTTAATGAATCAGTTTATGGTTTCTGCTTTGTGGTCCTTTGTTTCCCAGCAGATAGGCCAACATGTAGCAAAGTAAATGGCTACAATTAGGAAACATTGTTTTGTCTTAGTTTCTGGGAAGGGGCCCACTGCGTCCAGTCCCCACACCTTGAATGGTTCAGGGTCAGGTACTGGGTTGATTGTTGGCTGGAGAGCCTTGGTGCTGATGTATTTCTTGCACACTGTGCACTTTTTCAGAACATCAATTATATCTTGTTTGAGATTGAGCCACCATACTATCTCTTTTAACATAAGGTATAGGTTGTTAGCCTTTGTATGTCCTAGTAGGTGGTAATGTCTTAATATGGTGTCAACTCTTTGTGTAAGTGCAATGTAGGGAACATGTTTGTCATTAACTATTTGGTATATAGTGCCATTTATACATGGAAATGTTTTTGTTTCTTACTAATGTATAGTGGGTTAGCTGATGTGTCAAGGTGTCTTTCCCTTTTATCTTGTACTCAGTTTATATAGGTTTGGCCAGTCAGGGTCCAGGTGGTCAGGATGATCCTCTCTTGGCTGACATAGCCTAGAGAGAGCACCAGCTGTGACCAGCTCTGTCTCATTTTATATTGGATGTCTAAATTGAGCTGCTCCAGCAGGGACATCCATTTGGCTTGTTGCCGTGCAAGTGCGCTCTGAGTTTTGAAATATATTAAGGATTTATGGTCAGTTAGTACTTGGACATTTAAATGTCCTTCTAAGTAACATCTCCATTTCTTGTATGTGTAATATATTGCTAGCAATTCCTTATCGTGTATTGAGTACCTCTGCTCAGTGTTGGTTAGTTTTATACTTTTGTAACATACTTGCAGGAAGTCTTGCTTCCCTGGCTGGCAGATGCGTAGGACTGCGTCAATGGCGGTGTCACTGGCATCTGACTCAAGCTTGTAGCACCTGTTGTTATTAGGGTATTGCAAGATTGGTGCTTTGATCAAAGCTTGTTTCAATAGTTGGAAATTCTTGTTGCATTCTGGTGTCCAGATGAATTTCTTTTTGGCATTACCCTTGGGTAAGTCATCAATTGGTGTGATGAGCTTTTTGCAGTATTTGATGTATTTCCTTAAGTAAGCTACCATTCTGAGAAAGCATCTAACTTTTTTAACAGAGGTGGGGTGTTGCATGTTATTTATGGCTTTAATTTTGTCTGGATCTGCTTTGATGCCACCATCAGAGACAATGTGGCCCAAAAACAGGAGTTCCTTTTTCATAAATTGGCACTTACTAGGCTTGGCGTAGAGTTTGTGCTTTGTGAGTCAATCAGGTGTCTTGCAGACATGCGTGAGGTGTTCCTCTTTTGTTTTTGAGAATATAATGATATTGTCAAGGTAGAATAATAAATTTTAGAGACTGTTGAGTGCTTGGCTCATCATGATGATAAACCTTGCGGGAGCGTTGGTCATTCCAAAGTTCATACCCTACATTCAAAAGATCCAAATTGTGTACATGACACAGTTTTTGTTATGTCTTTTTCTTTTAACTTCAAATTGGTTATAACCTGAGGTGAGGTCAATTTTGGAGAAAAATTTGGCTCCAGAGAGTCTTGAAAACAGATCCTCTATGAGTGGAAGGGCATATTTATTCTTTACTTTGCTTGCATTTAGTGCTCTGTAGTCTGTTACTAGACAAATAGTGCCTTCATTTTTCTTTACAAAGAACAATGCTGCCCCCACAGGGATTCAGACAGGCAAATAAATCCTTTGGCTAGGTTTGTCACAGTAGGTTCCATCATGCCAGGTATTATCCGCCCAAGCAAGAAGACTCAAAAAGCTGGGAAACCTTTATCAAAATTGACAACTTAACAGATTTAAATCAAACGGTCAATCAGAAATGGGTTATGGCTGCTCCAGTCTGTCAGCTGAAACTGGTTCCCCTTTCCAAATTGACATTGATAAATTGGCGTAATTTGAGGATCACCTGATATGAGCTTGTCAATCAGCATGGTTGTCAGAAACTAGTCACACAAGGGTTCTTTGCAACCTGGACCAGATACTTACTTGACAATGTGGAAGGAATAGGAGGTCAAGACTAGGGTGGTGTACTTAGTCAATTTTTCTGATATATATTGAATAATTTTCACTGTTTCAACTCTAAGAGTTGAGTCCTCCCAAAACTTTACTCAATAAAAATCATTTATCCTGAGTTCTAATTTACTTTTAAAAAATGCATTCTGTGGTTGGGTTGTTGCAATGTATTCCGTACAATCTGATTCTCAACAGAATCATTCTGGAAGATGGGGTCCTGCAGTCAGAACTTTGTTGTTGGTGCCACCCAATGTCAAATTTTGCCAACTGATTTTGAAGCTCCTCCCCCCATTCTTGAAACTGAAAATTGTGGTGCCTCCCAATGTCCAGAATTTTACTCTGAAGATTTGTTGATGTCGCCTCAGGCCATTTATCTTGGGCTACTTTGATTAGGATTAATTGTTCTGCTTAATCCTGGTATTATAATTGGAAATTTTACAAAAAGGTATTTGAAGCCACATTGGTGGTTAATCATTAATTCTATGTGGATTTGGGTGGTAATTCCCCACCACTTAGAAACAGCTTCATACTATCCTACTATTTCTGTCACAAGGTTGTCCTCAATATGGATCTTGAGGGTTTGGGTCTCCCTGGGGGAGAGTCTGTAGAGGGGTGCATGCTTAGGCATGGCTTTGCATGGGTTGATGCCATGTTTGACCTCCCGTTTGGGAGGGGGGTAACTCTGTGAGCTCTTTTTTAAATACATGAGTGTATTTTTTTAGGAGTGCTATGAGTTCTGGGCATTGAATTTTGGTTGTCTGTATGTTATTGAATTTAGTGTACCTCATTATGTGGAGGGTACTGTCTTTGGTTAGACGTTCTGAGTTGTCTTTATTTATGACTTGGACAAATACTGTGTCTCCTAAGATGAGATTGTTAGGTTCTTTGAGGATATTAAAATTGACTCTGTTGCATTTGCTGGTTATGGTTTTTGTTTTCCAATATACACTGGGGTTCACTTGGGTGTACCAGTCAATGCCTACTACAATGTTGTAGTTTATGTTGTTCATGACAAGTCCTTTGATGGACGTTTGTATGACTTGGAGGTCAATTTTGAAGGGGGTTGTTTTGCCTTTGAGTAGAACTTATGATTTGTCTGCCATTCTGGCAGATTTGAAGTTGGATTTGACAACTGGCATCTTGTACTTGGTTATAAATAGTTTGCTAACCATGGTGTGTTGTGCACCAGAGTCAAATAAAATTTTATGTGTATGAGATGTATAAGTGCATGGTTAGACAAGAAGTTTTGAGCAATCTTTGATTTTTACGTTCATAAAAATGGAGGATTGCGGGACACGTGGGATGCGAGCAGCAAAGTTTATGCCTTGATACAGTTTCTTGTCAAATTGGGAGGAGACAGGGGCACTTAAGCCTGTTCCTCCTTTTCTTTCCCCTGTTCCTCTGTTTTGAGACCTTTGAGGTCAGAGAATGTGGGGTCCAATTCATAGCGGGTTACTGTTTCAGCATTGTTTACTTTGATGGTGTTCTCTTTCTTGGGACAGGAGCAGTTTGCGCTTTGGCTGCAATTGCCATTGTCACAATTGGAGTTGCTGTGATAGGTGTTTTGGCGTTTGTTGTCATTGAAGTTTTCTCTGCCATTGTCATTTGAGTAGTGATTGCTATTGTGTTCAGCATATTCCATGTTTGCACATTTTTCCGCGCGCTTGGCTTCTGCAATGAGCGCAGGAATAGACAGTGTTGGTCTCTGGACAGATGAGGGCAGCAACAGAGAGTTTCATTCTTTTGATGAATGAGGCTCTGGTATGTACGTTGCCAGATTGCATTAGATTTTGGATTTTGTGGTGTATTTCCTCAAATTCATTGGCGTAAGCCGTGATAGTGGTCTTCTGAGGAAGGTCACTGAGCTGTATTGCAATCCTTGGAGGGATTCAGTGACACAGAAATTTTGGGTGATGTCTGCTTTGAACTCTTCCCAGTTGTCAAGCTGGTCGTCAGTTCACAAGCCAACACAAGTGGTGAACCAGTTAGCCGTGGCCTTGTACAGGTGCTTGCTGGCTTCCTGGAACATTTTTTGTGGGGGATGTGGTAGGCGCAAAGTTTTGTGGCTGAGTGGTCTAGCCAGTTAATGATGTTTTCTTTGTTTTTACCAAAGAACTTGTCAATACCAATGTACTTGGTGTTGGTAATTTTGCCTGTGATAGGTGGTTGTGTGCTTGTTTGTGGTTGGAGAGAGCAACTGTATTGAATTATCATGGTGCATGATTTGGGCATGATCAGTCCTTCAAATATGGTGCATCCACTAGGTATATCCTTGTTGATGTCGTGGGCGCAGAAGTACGTTTTCCAGGTATCCTGGATATGGCCTGGTTGAGTAAGTGAGCAAAGGTGGGCGGGTTCTGTTCAGTCATTTTCTCTTTCATTGGTGTGGTCAAAAAAACCGTAGCTGCTACCAGTAATGAAGAGCGCCTTTTGGGAAAGCTTTAAATATGGAGTTAAGAAAGAAGAGAAGTATCTTTTATTAATAATACTTTAGACTTATATAGCTTTAGCTGTGGTGGAGATTTAGTTTGATTGAACCTAGGGGTTGGTCATGTGCAGGATGGGTTCAAGTTGCTGGATACTTGGATAGTCATGTGATATTGCTTGGTTGCCATTTCTGGCATGTCAAACTGTATATTGGAAAGGCACCAAATTGGGCGATGGCAGGATGTTAAGTGGGTTGGCGGTAGCCAGAATACTTGTACATCCAGATCCTTGACACTAGATAATAGCTTTATCGGGAGGAAAATGGTTAAATAGTGTGATGTTCAGGGAAGAAGCATGATTATAGTAGAGGTATCAATTCAGAAGTTAAGTTTGATGGTACAATATTTTGAAATTGGCTGCCATTTGGACCCAGACAATGAGCTCAGCTTGTGAGCGTCTTGCTTTGGCAACCTTCAGAATTAACTCATACAGAATGAAACATCCTCTATGTTGACAATCCTCAAAAATATTTTTCTTATTTTCAATATTACAGATTATTTTTTCTTGATTAAATAATTGACACTGATAATAGAAGCAATGTTTGATTTTTATTTTGAGCTTTTAATTGAAATTATAAAAGATAAAGCAAAAATAATTTTTGAAATTGTTGACATGGAGGATGTTCCATTCTGTATGAGTTAATTCTGGAGGTTGCCCTTGCTTCTAGTCTGAGGTGGTTCAAGTTGAAGGGAATGGATTTTTATGGGTTATATTAAGTTAGGGATCAACTCCACAGTTGTGATGGCCTGGTATGATTTTATTTAGGCTATACATTTTAAATCGTTTTTAATAGTCAATCAATGTTTTAAAGGATGATAAATAAGGGTTTACAAGAGTGTACTTCATAAACGTGCTGGAATAGAGAATTATGGACGTTTGAGCAAACTCCCAATGTATTGAATGTGAAATTGAGGAGTTTAGTGTTTGAAAAATGATTAATTATGATAAGCTTGCTCGGAATTAGGGCCACCCAAAGTTGTTTTATAATCTCCGTTTTGGTTGTGGCGGGTAGGATTAAAGTCGGGGCTAGGCCGAAGACTCCAACTTGGAATTGGAGCTCCCTAATTTCCACTGAATCATTCATAAATAGTAAACTGAATTTCACTCGTTGATCAATACGATTAAGATGATAGAGTCTACTTTTATAGAAATCAGTATCCATGATTTTTAAAATAATATATGGTTTAAATATTAAATATTGGATGTTAACCATGGCAATTGATTTCTTTGGCTTTCATCTGCCAAACTTTTGCGATTTCTATTCCTACCAGCTCAGTATCTACCCAAGGTTGGTGACGGTTTAGACAGTGCCAGCTTGTGATTAGGAATCAATAGCCACTGTAACTTTGAAAGCTGAATCACTTGGCATCTAGATTGAATGTGATTAAAATCATGGAACCCTTGTTTAGACCCTGGTTTGTTTTGGAAGCGGGGAGTTGATATTTTTGGAGGCTTGTTGTTTCGGTGATGGGTTCCATGTTTCAGTTGAATATTTTACTAGTTTTTGAACAATTTGATTGGAAGGAGATTTAAGTACTAAGCTTCTCGGACATGGGTTAGTAGGCTATGTCACGAAGATGGATGCGGACTGGTCAAAAGTTTAAACTAGCAATTATACAGGGGGCTGTTGCGGAGTTGACTTAATTCAGTGGTTTGCATGAGGGAGATGATTGGCTGGGCGGAGAAAAGCTTAATCGAGTACATTGGCAGAAGAACGTGAGTGTTCCCCAGACTCCTGATGATCAAACTTTGCCTGGCTCGGGTGGTATGTTGTACAGGGTCTAGTTCTCTCCCCTTTCCGAGAAATTATTAATAGCGGCAGGGCCTTTTGCTAATAGCATGCTTCATCTTTGCTTTCTGCTTGGCGTGCTAGGCCTGGAGCATTACTTTGAGCAGGTCTTGGATCATTTCACGCCCGCTGCGCGGAACGTAACCTTCAAACAGCGGTACTTTGTAAATGACCTTGCCTATGTCGAAGGGGGGGCCAGGCTTCTTGTACGTTGGTGGCGAAAGCTCGATCGGAGAATATCTAGTCAAGAGTGGACTTGCGGTTGATCTTGCAACCGAACACAATGGCGTCTTGTATGCCCTCGAGCATCGCTACTACGGCAAGAGCCAGCCATTCGAAACACTGAGCGTAGCCAATCTCAAGTATCTCTCCGCTAGCCAAGCCCTGGAAGACTTGGCTTGTTTTGCTAAAAACATACGTCATCGCCCATCGAAGTGGTTTCTCATTGGCGGAAGTTATCCCGGCAACCTGGCTGCCTGGGGACGGCAAAAGTACCCCGGCGTATTCCAGGGTGCCCTGGCTTCATCGGCCCCAGTTGAAGTCAAGGCTGACTTTCAAGAGTATGACACAATGGTTGGCTTGGCATTTGGAGATAATTGCCACTCCACAGTCAACCAGTTGATGAGGTACCTCGATGACTTGTACTCCCTGGGTAAGCTCGATGACGTCAAGGCTGAAGTAAAGTGCACCAGAGTGCATGACGATATCCTCTTTCTTTACACACTCGCAGATGCAGTTTCCAGCATTGTTCAAACCAACGATGTCAACTATTCGCCAAACATCAACGAGCTATGCTCTGCTGTTAGCCAGCCAGTAAACATACCAGAAAAACTGTCTCGTCTTCTTGAAATACTCTCTTCTTTCTTTAGAACCCGCGGAACGACATGCTATGGCTTCACTGGCATCAGCGACCTCAAAGCCCTTTCACACAACCAAGACAGCTTCTTCCGGCAATGGACCTACCAGTCATGCCAAGAGTTTGGATACTGGCAAACTGCATCCGCCTACCCGGTAAGATCCAAGCACCTCACCGTTGATTGGTTCAGCAACTTCTACTGCAAGCCACCGTTCTTCACTCCCGCCATTGGCCCACCCAACACTTATGCCATCAACTCCGAGCATCGCGGGAAGCAGATCGATACCACCAACATACTCTTCACCAACGGCCAATTCGATCCCTGGTCTGCCCTTTCCAACACCAACCGTAACGCCATCGTCATTGCCAATGCCAGCCACGTCAGCGACTTGGGCCCTGCCGATCCATCCGACTCCCCCCCTTGTCCGTGCCAGGCAAATCATCAAGCACACCTTCCGCTCCTGGATCAACCCATCTGATCAGTTCAATTAAACCCACAATCCACCACAACAACGGAAAGCCTTAATCACCACCCATCTCCTATGTTTGGAGATCCACCAATCATACCTCCTGCTTTCTAACTACATCCTATAATCACCGTAAATGGATTGTATCCCATACCCACTCATAGAAGCAGCTACTTTTAAACGCAACCCTCCTAACAACGAACTCCATCAACTACTCCAACCAATAAGACTCGATCAATAAAGAATCCAAACACATAGACTTAACACCAATCGTCTTTGATCCCATACTAGCTGGTTGCCTGGATCATACAGCCAACCCGATAAAAATGCATCACAAGTAGAGTAGGCACGGGTACCAAGATCGTCACAATCTGTTTTGTGACTTTAGCTGTTGGTCACAAACTATTTTGTGACCTTCTCGTCACGTCGCAGTTCATGCTGGTTCGTTCCATGATTTTAGGAGTAGGTCACAATTGTAACTGCCACATTTTATGACCTGCTCCTAAAGTCACAAAAAATCTGCATGAACCATGATGTAACTAAGCACAATGTTATATAGGTTTTTGTTGTGTCCAATCACAAGCATGTAAATCATTCCTTTCGATTAGAAATAGATATTTATCATTTTTTAATTGGCATTTCCCTATAATTATCTAAAGCAAACTGTGGGTCAATCAAAACTACCATTGTGATAATATCAGAAAAAGCTTTTAATAAATTTTAGTTAGAAAATAAAGTCCAGCAACTGAACCAGCTCTAATTTTACATCACGTGCCTAGGGCTGCAGCGGATCTGAAACAATATGGAAAATTGTACTGACTACAAACATTTTGGAACTGTAGCCATACACATCTACAGAAGGATTTTTTAAACAAAAGCTTCATTTTTTCATCAGATTTCAAAATGATAAGATATACAGATCTGGCTTTTTTGTCAAAAATAAAAATTTATTAAAAGCATACAGTAGTTTTAAAAGCTATGGCAACAACCAAAAACACCTCAGATTTAAACGAAATGATTTCAGATTTGAACGAAATCCAAGTCGTGCAAGATTCAGGATTCAATTAATTTAAAAAAATTTAGTTAATAAATGAACTGTCAAACAAAAAAAATGAAATTTCACAAGCCCATTATACAAAATTATATCAAACATCAAACAGCATAGTTCAAACCACAAACAAAATGAACTGATACAATAAGTGAGATGGATGGATGCTATTCTGGAGTATATTATAATCCAATCAGGATTCATATGGGGCACCAACAGAAGGGCTAAAATGAAACAAAATTGAGCAATCTGGAAGTATGATTCCACAAGCCCAAAACAAAATGAAGTCACACAAGATGTGTAGTATGAGGAGCCTAAAATAGAAAAATAACAGTTTAATAGCCAATCAACAGCTATCTGATTTAGGAACAGAGGCATTTTATTCATTTTCATGGCTCCTTATTTGTGTAAAATGGGTTTGAGAACTTTCCAAATGTGGACTTGAGATTACAAAAAAATCATAAAATTTTTAACTTCTACTTTTGGTGATTTTATCCTAGGTTTTTTACAATGGTTTTTAACAGGAATATCTTTGACGGCGCCAGCAGCCAAGCCAGCTTCAATCGAGGCAAGGCTCAGAATGTAGATGTACCTGTCTACACCCAAGCCTTTGAGGTGGGTAATGAGGAAGCCCACTTATACCTGACCCCTGACCCCTATGGCTTTGATTTGTTCAGTAGTCATGTAGTGTCTAGCACTGCCCCTGCTCCTGTACCCACCCCTGCACAAGCTGTCCGTCAACCAACCAATCAGGATGGCAACCTTGATTTGGAACAACTTCCTGCCACCAGCCAACCTGCCCCCCTACGGCCAATCAGGCTTCAGCTCTCCTGGCCCAGCGCCCCAAACGCAAAATAATTACTGCCCAAATTCTCCAGGAGATTGTGGCCCTGAACCTGCAGGGTCTGTCCTGGGATCAGATTGCAACCCAATTGCAATTCACCCGAGCCACAATAATGCAGGAATTCAATAACTTAATGAATAAGGGAAATCTGATTGGGACAGCCAAAAAGCCAAAGAAGGCCCCCAAGTCCCAAATCACCAAGGCGTACCCAATTATGCTTTACCTCCTGCAGCGGGACCCCAAGCTTTCCTTGACCCAGGTCTGAAAGCAACTTGCGCATCATGGCATTTGGGTTTCTGAGTGCATGGTGCAGCTCTGGATGTATGGGAAGGTGGCATCAGTCCGTGTGCTGACCAATGTTGCCGGCAACTAATAGGATGGCCCTGAGGATTCACCATATGATCCCGCCATTGAATCCACCCTAGTCAAATGCTTGACTAGTCTAACAGATGAAGTCATGTTCATCTCCTACTACAAGCTATCAATAGATTGTGATGATTTTGGCAAGCAAAAAAAGAGCCGTCGCTCAAAAAGGAAGGAAGAAGGTCAAGAAGGGGACCTTTATTGGTGCGTTTCTGGATTTTTCAGCCAAGAGTTTTGTCTATTATTGGACAACCCCAGATTTCACCAATGGCTATAAGTACAGCCACATTCTTGGTGGATTACTTGACTCCTGGGATGGCTCAAATTCCAAGTACCAGGTTTTCTTGTGCCACCAGATGGAGGGTAGCTCCACCGCCATTGAGGCCATCCAGCAACTCGGGCACCAGGCCTTGGTCTAACCCGCTGGTCATGCATAAATCCATCTGGGTGATGTTGTCTTCTTCAACATCAGAGACACAGTACAGGAGCGCCGCCATCAGGCTTTCAATAACCTCTATCTTGGGGTCCTTGACCACAATTCTCTTTTTGGTCACCAAATGGTGGCTGATTTATTTGCACAAATGGTTTTCCATGTGAACATGGGCAACCAAACACGTAAGGATAAGAGCCTCCCACTCTGTGCCACAGCCACCTACCAGCCAATCAAGCCAATTTCAGATGAGGAATATAACAAGTGTTATATGGCAGCCATCACGTGCAATCCTCCTACCCCCGCCAACACTACCCCTCACCTGCAAGCCCAACCCACCCAATCCCAGACTCCCCAGGCCAACACTGCCTCTAGGCCTTTCTTCTTGGGCTATTCTGCCTACTAGGCATCACTCTTCCCTGCCACAATAAACTCCCTGTTGCCAAAAAATTTCTATTTATATTATCTTTATTTTGAATTTCAATTGTTCATGTTCTCTTTGTCTATAGTTTGTTTTATTCTTTATGTTCAGCTTATTTCTATAAAATCATATATTTACTATGCCATGTATCTAGATCCAGAACACAGTTATTTTTAGCACTTAGCACAGTCCCTTGTGAAAATATTAACAACAATTTGGTGATCAGCTAAATTTGAATTAGAAAATTATAGAATAACTATTTTTAGATAAAGTTGTTACTGATCTGAATTCAAAACCTTAATGATAAACTTTAATCCAATCAGGAGCTGAGTGATAAAGTGATTGTTGTGACATAAAGGGTCATTCAATAATTCTTTGGTGCATGTGCACTAATTAATATGATTGTCTGGTTGTTTTCTATTGAGCGCCATTGCTGCTGTGGTAAGTTGTTGGTAGACTAGTGCTAACCCAGCAGCTGATTAGGCACTAGTCCACCAACAACTTTCCACAGCAGCAATGGCGTACAATGGCAAAATATCCAGCCAATCAGATTAAGTAGCGCACATGCACCAAAGAATTATTGAATGACCCTTTATGTCACAACAATCACTTTATCACTCAGCTCCTGATTGGCTTAAAGTTTATCATTAAGGTTTTGAATTCAGATTATTAACAAATTTATCTAAAAACAGTTAACCTATAATTTTATAATTCAAATTTAGCTGATCACCAAATTGTTAATATTTTCACAAGGGGCTGTGCAAAGCGTCAAAAGTAATATGGCAATTAAGGAAACAATGCCAACACAAAGAAAACAACACATATTGAGTTGGGTGTAAAACATATACACAATGACTAAAAAAATGGGATAATGTAGTAAATGGGAAAACAAACAGGAATAAACAAAGAAGCAATGGTATCAGAATAATACAAGTTTTATTGGGGGGTAAAGCTATAAAAACATAAGGAAATGTTAGTAAAAAATCAATGAGAGAATTGGACAAGCTTTTGAAGGACCTTGACTCTGCACTTGCAGAGATCAAAGAAATTGACCGCAAGGTCAAAGCAAGAGTTAAGTCCGCCACCCTTGATAGAGACAAAATAGACAAGATGTCTGCAAAGGCCCTTATGACTAAAATACCAGACACCCCCAAGAAGACAATCAAGTGCTTACTTAAAAATTCAGAAGATGGTGGTTGAGGGCCTCCAGTTTAAGTCATTTGCTCTCTCTGCGCCGTCTGTCTGGGTTGATGACCCTGAGATGTATGCACATTTAAAACTCCCCAAGCAAGCCATAACAGAGGATTCTTAATTGCCTGCTCAACTTCTTGCGCCAAGAATAGCCAAGCCTGCCAAAGCCGCAGGTAAGGAGGAAACCTGCAAAGGTAACCTAAAAAATAAAATTAATAAAAATTTCCAAATACTTATCTTTTTTGTTAGAAAACATTGACAGTGAACTCTGCTGGGTCCTGGTCCCTTTCCCCCACCTGTTATGCAAATTATGCCGCTCATGTGGCTAGGCAGCTGTTTCTGTCCCCCCTGTTGTGCAGGAGCTTGAAGACAGAATTCACGGGTCTTTTCCAATGACAAGGGACGCGCTAGCCAGGCTGACACATTCTGAAGGGACATCTGAGTTGGCAGCTACTGCCTACAAGGATGCCCAAATGGTCCGCCTGGACCCGGTGGTTCTCAGTGGAGTTTACTGTGTAAACTCCATTGAGCTTTTTTGGGACATTCTGAAAACGCTCCCATTCAAGAATATACCAGAGATGGGCTGGGTACATGCAGATTCTGGCTTCTGCTTCCCGGTGGAGCACACCATATCTTACCTGTCAGAGAACTTTGGGCGTGCGGTGGGTAAATTGGCTGTTGCAGACACAACAGCTGTAAAGAAGACTAAGACCCTCCTGGCAGACTTTGGGCTGGCCTGGAGTGCCAACAAGACAGGGGTCCCTCTGGCAATGGATCTCACCTTTGCTAAAACAAAACATGAGAAAAAATAAGTGCAGTGTTGAATAAATTGTGCAAGTTTACTGAAGCCTTTGCTGGGAAAAGGCTTCCTCTGGTGGTTTACCTCAGGTATCTCTTCTACTTTGGAATGGGCGCCAGCTTGGAGGTTCTAGATAGGGTCCTTCTGGGGATTGAAAAGGCCCAGCTCTCCCTAGATGGGAAGAATGTCCCCCTGGATACAACTCAGTTGACCATGTGGTCCAGGACGCCCTGGTCCTGGCTGGGATATATGGGTTTGAAGTCCCACCTGAAAGCTGCTGCTTCAATCCTACCTGACCCTACTGCCTTTCACCAGCAGGACAGAGTATTTCAATAAGGGTGTATCCACTGTTCACAGTGTAGCGGTGGAGGTTGTGCGCCACCTCTGTTGCGGGGTGGGTACATACTGTCAAACCCATTACAGGCACCCTTAAAACTCTCTTTCCAAATAAATATCTTTACAGTTTAGATGGTTTCTATTATAAATAATTTTTATAAAAACTTACTTTAGCAAACAAGTTTTGCGACATAATTCCCAGAGAAGGTTTTTATGAAATCATAATAATAGATGTTAATAAAATACAATTTTACTTTGTACCTTATACATTTAATTTTTAAGACTGTTTTATATTTATTTGACAAAAGTGATATAAATATATTTGCGTAATCCAGTATCAAGTGTTTGGGATAACCTCAGATGGCATAATAAAAAATTAATATAAAATAAATAAATTACTAACCTCCATTAATGGTCCTGCCAAAACTATTGTGGGCTTAGAAGCTTCTAAATATAAAATGATAATTAATAAATCTTAAATAGTAAATTAGAGAATACAAAAAAAGTTGGATACACTAAGCCTTTAATTGATTGTCTGTTTGGCAAGGCAGGTGGGGATGGACAAATCAGTGTGGCCATAGAATTTGGCCACATTCTCAGCTGGGAGGGTGTGGATCCTGTCCTTCAGCAAATCAAAGAGGTCCTCAGTCCCAGTTGGGTTCCCTTGCTTGACAACTTGCCTGAGCCACCCAAAGACTTCCTCAATGGGATTTAGGAAGGGCAAATAAGCAGGCAGGAAGAGAAGGCGCAAATTTGCTGTGGTCAATTGCTGGGGGCCCACTGCAATGCTAGTGTCAATCATTGGGAATTCCTCAAGAATATCAGCCACCTTATGGAGACCAACATTGTCCAGCACAATGACATTAAAGAAGCCAGGGTGTTGTGAATGTTGCCATTCACCATGTTATAATTTTGCCTTCAATGGGTTATTTTGTGGACAAATCTCTCTCTTTTGCTTTTGCCCTTCAAAATGAGTCTGACTCCAAATTGGGAAATTCAATTGTTCAGTTTCCTGATTCTGCGCAACTCACTTGCCCTACTCATGCTTGTGGCAAGTGATCCTACCGTCCATGTACTGTTTTGTGGTAAAGCTACACAGTATATATTCCCAATATTTTCATCCAATAAGCTTAAGTTCTATTCACATTTTTGTCTTTATGTCTCCACGTACTTTGGCACCTCTCTAGCCACGTCTAGTAGATATTATTCAATCAGGGCCACAAGGTAATCACATAGCCTTCCCTGCCATTCTAACCAAGACTTAGTAAAAATTCAATCCTAAAGTTAGGATTTTTTGTTGTGACTCTGTGCAATGCCTCATATCACAACATAAATGGTGCTCACTACAGGGGCTGTAAGCCCCTTGGTTATCCCTTTCACAACCACGTTTTCAGGACTTTTGCCTCCTCCCATACAAGAGCCAACTTTGTCTGAAATTACCAGTCCTCCTATTAAAGAAGACATCACCAACCCGCCCATTGTCCCTACTGTACTGAACCTTGGGAATTGTTCCGCCTAGTGGCCTACCCTTTGGGTACCCCTGACTTGGAACAAGTCATGGCAGTAGCCCTTGGGTTAGCCTGTAATGGGGTCATCCCTTTCCTCCAGCGTCAGTTCAGTCAAGCAGAATACTACAAATTGATTGTGGCTCCACAATTTTTATAGCATCTCCTCTCAGCAGCTGGCTCCACTAAGCACCTTTGTCTTCCTTTGTACAACCTGCCTTAGCAACCATCAAATGGTGTTAGAGCTCCATGTCCAGGAGGTTTTGTGCCTACAAGCAGCTATCACTTATCACTGGGATCAGTTTGCGGCCTACCAGCAGTGGATCTACTCCCTGTTTTCCTTGGTATCAGACAATCAGCGCAACTCTGTCACCTCCCAAACCTGCTTGGTCAATTCCATCAAATGAATGCGCCAGTTTATCCCTGAGTATGTCAGAGAGCCTCTACATGAGTTTCATCAGTTGGAACAGCCCTGGCGCACCCAAGTAGATTCCACCCTGAACACCTATCTCTCCAATTTTGAACAGCTTGTGCAACAGCTCAACAAGTTCAGTGTTTACTCCTTCAAACAACTACAGCAAGTAGCAGCTCTTGCTTCTAAAAGCCTCTGAAAACTTGGCAAGGAATTTGATCAAGAACAGGCTGCTGTTGCCGCTACCATTGTCACACCCCAGACTCAAGTAAATGAACTGTCTACCCCCAAACCAGATGCCCTGCCTTCTCCTATATCAGAAAAATTGGCAGATAGAGAGCAGAGACTGTGGGATGTCATTTGAAGTTAAGAATGTCCACTTGCAGTCAGGTTTGCCCTACCAAAGCCCCTCAGCCAGACCCTCCCTCAAGTGCTTTCTCTGACAACTCAAATTGCTGAATTGCAAAAATAGGTTACTACCTTGCGTGAGGTGATGGCCTCTGCTGTTAGTTCAACTGGAGTTGTCAATGAAGATGGCTGTTGCCCTGGCTTGTCAAGAGCCTCCCACATTCACTGTGCCAGGGAGAGATGCTCTAGCTAATGAAGTGGATCACTTGAAACAAGAACATTCTGAGTTTGACAAAGACGTACAAGAACCAAGTGAAGTAATTGATTTGGTAAATGACAGGTTTGGCCTTGTCTCTTGGTGGGTCCTTATCAAACCTCCCAGCTGGCTGAAATTTCCACAGTAGTAAAAATACAGGGCCAACACCTAGGCATTACTGAGCAACAGACCATCTTGGTTAAAAATTTGACCATCTGCACTTCTGAAACCTTGACTACTGTTGTGTTCTGAGGCGCGGCACAGACACACAATGGGAAATCCTAACCTTAGGATTGGATTTTTACTAAGTCTCAGTTAGATGACAGGGAAGGCAAATGTGTTTACCTTGCGGCCCTGGAAGAATAATATCTACTAGTTGTGACTAGAGAGAGGCGCAGAAGTACTGGAGACACAAAGACAAAAATGTGAATAGAACTTAATTTTTATTGGTGAATATGAAATGTAATATATAGTGGTTAAGAATACCACAAAACACTACCAGGACAGTAGGATCACTTGCCACCAGCATTAGTGGGGCAAGTGAGTTGCACAGGATTAAGAAACTGAACAATTGAACTTCCTGATTCAGTCATTAACTTGTTTCAAGAGGCAAAAGTAAAAGCAAGAGATTTGTCCTCAAAATGGCCCTTTGAAGGCAAAATTGAAACATGGTGAATAGTGGTATTCACGACATTGCCCTCTCTTAGATTGGCCTTAGGAGGATAATATTTAAAAAGGAACTTTGTGTGCACTTGAGCAAAAGGACAGCCACTGGAGAGGAGCTTTACAGTGTACTCAGACCCTTGCTTAAAAGTCACTTCTAAAGGGCCAATCCATAGAGAGTCCAACTTATGTGCGCGACCACTTACTCTGTGTTAGTAGTAAAGTACATGGTCACCAACATCAAACTCAGGCAGGGGGGAGCGTCCAGCATTATTGGGAGAGAGTTAAAGCATCTTAGTCTTGTATGCAGAAGTGTAAGCAGTGGCCTGTATATCAATTATGCGGTTGACTAGATCCTTGATGTGATTGTCGGGATTCATGGCTTTGTCAGAGGTAAGCAAGGGGGCCCCCAAAAGCAAAGGGGTAGTAGCCTCTCACCCATATAACATAGCAAAAGGGGAGTATCCAGTGACACAATGTTTGCTAAGGCAGTATGCAAAGAGAGCGGCAGGTAAGTATAGGTCCCGGTTGGTAGCATCAGAGTAGGTGAGCTTCCTCATGATGAAGACCAGTGTCAAATTAGCACGCTCAACTGCCCCATTGGTAGAAGGATTGTAGGGGGCAGAAAAAGACTGATGAGACCCCAAAGCTTTGAAAACAGAGGCTATTGGCTTGGCGTTGAAGTTAGTCTCATTACCGGAGAGCAACACTTGAGGACAGCCATGGTGGTAGAAAACATCTTGTAGCAGGAAGGCAGCAGTTGTACTTGCCGTGATGTCTTTTGTTGGGTGAGCCTCTACCCACTTGCTGAAATGATCAACTGCAATCAGAATAAAGCAACACCCAGAACGTGAGTGGGGGAGAGGACCTACCACGTCAATGCTGAAAGTGTAGAAGGCATGTTGCAGGGGGACTAATTTGAACTCGTGGGCAGCAGCTCAAGGCCTTTGCAGCTGGTAATCCTGGTAGCTAGCTATGACGTCTGGGATAATCAGGCAAAGTTTCTCCCAGAAGCAATTCTTTTGAAGCCAGTCAAAGGTCTTGGCAATGCCTCCATGCCCAGTTTCTTTATGAGCTCACGACACCACCAAGAAGCAAAGGCTGGACTGTACATAAGGCAGATACTGATCTTGTATCATCTTGAAGAGCTGATTGTTGTGTATGAGGGTATCTTTGGATAGCTTGGACAAGGCCAGTTGTACCTCTTCTGTCTCACCTTCCCACAAAGACGGGTACCCAATTATTTTGTACAACCGGTCAGCCTCAGCAGGGTGCAAAGCAAGAATGGGCATTCTGGAGAGCCCATCAGCGTTCTGGTGTTGAATCCCAGGGCGGTGGAGCACCGTGAAGTTGTATCCCTGCAGACGTAGAGCCCATCTAGCTAGGCGCCCTTCAGACTCCTTAAGCTGTTGTAACCACTTAAGAGAAGCGTGGTCAGTGACAACAGTGAAGTGGTTGCCATATTTGTAATGAAAAAACTGCTTGACTGTATGTAATACAGCAAGGCACTCCTTCTCTGTGACACTATAGTTCTTCTCATGTTTGTTTAGCACGCAGGAAGTGTAAGCCACAGGATGGTCTATACCCTTGTCATCCAGTTGGGCCAGGATAGCTCCAATAGCAAGATTGCTAGCGTCAGTGTATAGGATGAACTCCTTATCATATTCAGGATACACAAGGATTGGCACCTCTGAGTTTTTGCTTAAGGGTCTCAAAGGCTTGCTGTTGACTGGCAGTCCATTCAAAAGGGACATTACGTAATAGCTGGACTAGAGGTTCACTAGTATTGGCAAAGTCAGGGATAAACTGTCTGTAGTAGCCCATCATCCCCAGAAAGTCTTGTACTTCTTGTAGGTTGGTGGGTGGAAGTGTTTTGTCAATGGCCTCAACCTTCTTAGTCATTGGGCAAATCCTGGTCTGGGTCACTTCATGGCCTAAGAATTCAAGATGCTCTTTGAAGAAGGCGCACTTGGAAGGCTTTAGTTTGAGGCTCGCTCCTTGAATCTTTATGAACACCTCTTTGAGATGAGCCAGGTGATTGGTGAAGGTAGCGCTGAAAACCATTATATCATCCAAGTGTACTAGGACGCACAACAACTTCAAGTCACAGAGGATGGAGTCCATGGCCCTTTGGAAGGTGGCTGGGGCATTGCAGAGTCCTTGCAGCATGCAACCCTGCTACCCTTTTTTTTGGTTGCCCATTCCTGCTGCTCCATCTCTGCACTCAGTACAACCGTGTACACAGAGTGTTGGATAGCCCACTCCTCCAGCATGTCCTTGAGCTCTGTCTGGTAGGCATACCCATCTGCAGTGTTTGATATTGCCAAGTAATGATTTTCACCCAAAGGGGAAACTGCTAACAAAACCCCAACAAATTAATATAAAATTGGCCCGCGCATGTAAACGTCAGATTGATACGCTTTTCTCCATAATATTGGATACTTGCAGAAATCTTGACATACAACAAAAAATGACGTCATTGTGCGTCCTCATTGCCCTCCCTTTAATAAATTAATAAAGGTTGAATTTTAGGGATTGGTATCCACCAAACTGGGGCCACTTAGAACTTGATTGAACAAAATTATATCAGCAACCTAAACTCTATGCATCCACAAATTGACTGTTCTTTTATTTGTGAAAGTGCCATGGAGTCCCAGTTGGAGACAAACCTGGACCAGGGGTATCTGCGGGTCACGTTCCATGATGGACATCATAAGGGGATGAGCTTTTTGCTATTAGTTGATGTACAGGCTCAAGTCAGGGTCTTCTTGGGAGGGGGGCAACAGTTGGTGTGGGCTCACAGGGTTGCAGCCACAATGGACTTTGCAAAACCCATTGTGGCTGCAATTTCCCCAAGGGACATAAGTATCCTTTGCTTTTCAACCATTTTAAGAACAATCTCTGGGGTAATTAGCTTTCTTCTGTGTCTTGAAGGCTGATTAGCTGGAGGTGGGATATGTCTGTCTTGGGAACCAGACAGCACCATCTGATTGGCTGTTTTGGATTCTGGGTTCCCTGGGTGACCAATTGGCTCAGTTGGCTGGTTCCAGATTTCATTGCTGATATGTGATTTGGGTTAGCAGCTGCTTGTGCGTGATGGGAAAACAGGGTCATGCTTGAGGACATGGGAGAAAGAACACCCCCTGGGTAGTGTTTGGGGAGGGGCCTGAAGGTTGGGTGTGACCATAGACAGAGGCTTCACTATTGGAAAACCCAGTGTAGCCCTGCATAATTTTGTCAAGGCCAGGGAACAGCTTGTTGACTTGGCTATTATTGAAAGAAGACATAATAAACTTTATATTAAAAAATTAAACTCAAAAAGAGAAGTGTATATTTAACAAATTTATTGTTAAGTATGTTAAGCCGGTGAATATTATGATCTAAATTCTAGATGTCCTAAACTGGAATAGGTTGAATTTTGAGAATGCCTGTGATTCCCAAAAGAATTAGCACAAATATACTCTAGATCCTTTGATATCCTTTTGAGATGCCCATAAATTATATTTATTTCAAATTTGCCTCATTTTTTATTTGAAATTTGGTTTTTGGATTTGACAATCCCACAATTTCAGATTTGTTAAGTTTTCCATTATGTCTCTGATTTTTTTAAAATACAGGAAATATGAAATTGTACATTATAATTCTGCATTTCCAATTCATGTATCCCACATTTGTTTGCTGTGTGTTATCTTTTATTAGTTGAGTTACTTGCTTAAGAGATTTGAAACTCGCCAATTTAGATAAACCAAAAGAAGTCAAATTAAATGGTTGATTTTACTTAATATTTTACTTATCACTCAGCTGAGTTGCCCACAAAAGTGATTTGAAATTTGGACCAAGGATTTGATAATCCCATATTTTTATGTTTAGGTTCTGAATTTACAGTAGTAACTTTGGAAGTGAAGCCTGCGCTAGATGCACAATTTGAATATGCTTTAAACACCTGTTTTCTAGACATTTTTAATGTAATTAGCCTTTATAAAACTGTGTTGCAATAAGACAATTGCACAATTCTGCAATTGTTTCATCCTTTAAACTCTAAGTGAACAGTACTTTGTCTAATCCATCCAGGATCTGTGACACCACCCATGAGACCCTTATCAGGCTTATCCAGGAAACCTGGGGCTATAAGATGGCTGCAGTCAATGTCAGTATTTCAGAGAGATTGGCACATTAACTGCATGGTATGATCTTGAAAACTGGTACTGTTCTCCCTGTAGAGAAAACCCCAGTGTAAGTCAATCACCCAGGATAAGGAGTGTATCTGGGCAATCAAGCAATGGATCAACTGCAAATGCCACCTTGGACAAGAAATTATACAGCCCATGATCAAATCTATTTCTGGAGTTGGGTCCCCAATTCTATCTTATCACTGGGTGGTGAAGAGCTCAAGCTTCTCCTGGAAAGATCTTGGTGTTCTCTGTATATCTGCAACGACCCTACCAATATTGAGAACCATATAGATATGCTGCAACGTACAGCACGCTAAAGAACAGGGGCTGGATAAAATTTTAAGCATTGATGAAGTGCCCCTTGCGTTTCATGCAGTATGCTACGGCCATGTGCCCAAGGATGCCAAGGATATGATATTCCAGGGTGCATCTGTTTGTGCTGTACCCTAATTGATGGTAGCCCTTATTAGTCCTCTAAGAATTGAACTATATTAGAAGATCAAGGGTACTCACAATAAAGGTACCTTCATTTCTTTCCTCTGATTAGTTCAGGAGCAGCTCAGGCTAGCTAGCTCTAGGTTCACCAACATGATTGTGTTGGATAGAGTTGGGCTCCACAGGGTGGCAATACTATCAAGGAGTTCCCAATGATTTAGCCTGGTATTGAAGTTGGCTCACAGCAATTGGCCACAGCACCTATTCTTTCTTCTAGTATATTCACTATTCCTGAACCCAATCAAGGAGGTCTTGGGGTGGCTCAAGTGTGTTGTAAGCAGGGGACATGATGTACACTAAAGGTCTGTCTGCCATTAACAAGCAAATAGCTTATATCAACTAAGTACAATTAAACTGTGATATACAAATCAAAAGGCAGTTCTATGATAAAAAGGCGAGTTTTGACTATATAAAAATACAAATGGATGGAAACAAGCTATATGGGGATCTGGATCTTTATTGAAAGTGAAGCCTTATATGGACAAACAGGGGAATGAGCATTGTCACACAAAAAGCAATCAAGCAACCAACTTGGGGGAAGTTGAGGTGCATAACCATTGTTTAAATGTAATAATGCTAGATTGGCAGGGAAGAGCAGGGATGATAATCCTGAACAATTATAACAGACTAACTGATCTCCAGAAATTAATCAGAATTTGCAGCTTTAATGCTGTTATAATTTGCAATATTATGATTACAGTGGTTTTAAAAGCTATGGCGCCAACCAAAAAGACCTCAGATTTTTAAAAAAATGATTTCAGATTTAAACAAAATCCAAGTTGTGCGAGATTAAGGATTCAATTAATTTAAAAAAATCAGTTAATAAATGAAATTTCAAACAAAAAACAAAATTTCACTAGCCCATTATATAATATTATATCAAACATCAAACAGTGTAGTTCAAACCACAAACAAAATGAGCATATACAACAAGTGAGATGGATGAGTGCTATTCTGGAGTATATTATAATCCAATCAGGATTTATATGAGGCACCAACAGAAGGACTAAAATGAAACAAAATTGAGCAATTGGGAAGTGAGATTCCACAAGCACAAAACAAAATGGAGTCACACAAGATGTGTAGTATGAGAAGCCTAAAATAGAAAACTATCAATTTAACAGCCAATCAACAGCTATTCAATTTAGGAACAGAGGTATTTTATTCATTTTCATGGCTCCAGATTTGCATGGAATGGTTTTGAGAACCTTCTAAATATAGAATGATGATTACAATAAAAATAAGTCATAATTTTTTTAAAATTTCTAGTTTTAGTGATTTTATCTTAGGTTTTATTTTGATATTGTTTTCAATAGCAACAACATTTTCAACAGTGCCAGCAACCAAGCCAGCTTCAATGGAGACAAGGCTCAGAACGTGAATGCAGCTGTCTACATACAAGCCTTTGAAGCAGGTAACAAGGAAGCTGACCTGACCCCCAACCCCTATGGCTTTGACTTATTCAACAGTCATCTAGTGTCTAGCTCTGCCCCTGCTCCCGTATTGACCCCCTCACAAGGTTCCTGTCAACCAACTAATCAGGACGGCAACCTTGATTTGGAACAACTTCCTGCCACCAGCCAACCTGCCCCCCTACAGACAATCAGGCTTCAGCTCTCCTGGCCCAGTGCCCCAAACACAGAATCATTACTGCCCAAATTCTCAAGTAAATTGTGGCCCTGAACCTGCAGGGTCTGTCCTGGGATCATATTGCTGACCAATTGAAGCTTACCCAGGCCACCATAATGCGGAAGTTCAGCAATCTAATGAACAGGGGGGGATCTGATTGGGATAGCTAAAAAGCTCAAGAAGGCCCCCAAGTCCCAAGTTGCCAAGGTGTACCCAATTATGATTGACTCCTGCAGCAGGGCCCCAAGCTTCCCTTGACCCAGGTCTGGAATCAAGTTGTACATCATGGCATTTGGGTGTCTGAGCACATGATGCAGCTCTGGATGTATGGGAGGGTGGCGTCAGTCTGTGTGCTGACCAATGTTGCCGGTAACCAATAGGATGGCTCTGAGGATTCACCATATGATCCCATCATTGAATCCACCCTAGTCAAATGCTTGACTAGTCTAAAAAATGACGTCATGTTCATCTCCTACTACAAGCTATCAATAGCTTTTGATAATTTTGGCAAGCAGCAAAGAGCTGCCACTCAAAAAGGAAGGAAGAAGGTCAAGAAGGGGACCTTCATTGGTGCGTTTCTGGCTGTTTCAGCCAAGGGTTCTGTCTATTATTGGACAACCCCAGATTTCACCAATAGCTATAAGTCAGCCACATTCTTGGTGGATTACTTGACTCCTGGGATGACTCAAATTCCAAGTACCAGGTTTTCTTGAGCCACCAGATGGAGGGTAGCTCCACCGCCCTTA
The DNA here is from genome assembly GCA_014839935.2 of Entomophthora muscae. NCBI lineage: Eukaryota > Fungi > Entomophthoromycota > Entomophthoromycetes > Entomophthorales > Entomophthoraceae > Entomophthora > Entomophthora muscae. The sequence goes on along the minus strand of QTSX02000062.1, from coordinate 68,238 downwards.
AGGCCATCCAGCAACACGGGCACCAGGCCTTGGTCTAACCTGCTGGTCACGCATACATTCATCTGGGTGATGTTGTCTTCTTCAACATCAGAGACACAGTACAGGAGCGCCGCCATCAGGCTTTCAATGACCTCTATCTTGGGGTCCTTGACCACAATTCTCTCTTTGGTCACCAAATGGTGGCTGATTTATTTGCGCAAATGGTTTTCCATGTGAACATGGGCAACCAAACACGTAAGGATAAGCGCCTCCCACTCTGTGCCACAGCCACCTACCAGCCAATCAAGCCAATGATAGACAAGGAATATGACAAGCAGTATATGGCGGCCATCACGTGAAACTTCCTATCCCTACCCCTGCCATCCCCCCACCTTCCAGCCCCACCTAATCCCAGACCCCCCAGGCCAGCACTGCCTCTATGTCTTCCTTCCTGAGCTATTATGCCTGTTAGGGATTACTATTCCCTGCCCCAATAAACCCTCTGTTGCCAAAAAATTTCTATTTATATTATCTTTATTTTGAATTTCAATTGTTCATGTTCTCTTTGTCTATAGTTGGTTTTATTCTTTATGTTCAGCTTATTTCTATAAAATCATATATCTACTATGCCATGTATCTAGATCCAGAACACAGTCATTTTTAGCATTTTGCACAGCCCCTTGTGAAAATATTAACAACAATTTGGTTATCAACTAAATTTGAATTAGAAAATTATAGGTTAATTGTGTTTAGGTAAAGTTGTTACTGATCCAAATTCAAAACCTTAATGATAAAATTTAAGCCAATCAGGAGCCAAATGACAAAGTGATTGTTGTGACATAAAGGGAAATTCAATAATTATTTGGTGCATGTGCACTAATTAATATGATTGGCTGGTTGTTTTGCTATTGTGCGCTATTGCTGCTGTGGTGAAAAATGGAAAAGGATCCAGCCAATCATATTAATTAGCGCACATGAACCAAAGAATTAATGAATGGCCCTTTATGTCACAACAATCACTTTATCACTTGTCTCCTGATTGGCTTAAAGTTTATCAGTAAGGTTTTGAATTTGGATCAGTAACAACTTTACCTAAACACAATTAACCTATAACTTTCTAATTCAAATTTAGTTGATAACCAAATTATTGTTAATATTTTCACAAGGGGCTGTGCAAAGTGCCAAAATAATATGGCAATTAAGAACACAATGCCAACACAAAGCAAACAACACATATTGAGTTAAGCGTAAAACATATACACAACAGGTAAAAGATGGGATATTGTAGTAAATGGGAAAACAAACAAGGATAAACAAAGAGGCAAAAATATCAGAATAACAAAGATTTTATTGGGGTGAAAGCTATAAAAAATTTGGAAAGGTTAGTAAAAAAATCAGTGAGAGAATTGGAAAAACTGCTCAAAGACCTTGACTCTGCAATTGCAGAGATCAGAGAAATTGACTGCAAGGTCAAGGAAAAAGTCAAGGCCGCTGTTCTTACAGGGGACACACTCAAAAAGGTGTCAGAAAAGGCCCTTATGACCAAAATACCAGACACCCCTGAGAAGACAATTGAGCGCTTACTAAACATTCAGAAAACAGTGGTTGAGGGTCTTCAATTCAAGTCCTTTTCCCTCTCTGCGCTGTCTGTCTGGGCTGACAACCCTGAAATGTATGCTCACCTCAAACCTGCAAAGTGCGCAAGAAAAGAGGACACTGAATTGCCTGCCCAACTGCTTGCGCCAAGAATGGCCAAACCATAAGAGGCTGCAGGCAAGGAAATCACAGACGAAGGTAACCTAAAAAATATAATAATAAAAATTTCCAAATACTTATCTTTTTTTTTAGGAAACATAGATGGTGAACTCTGCCAGGTCCTGGTCCCCAATATCCCCTCCACCTTCTATGTCAATTAAGTCAATCATGTGGTAGTGCAGCTATTTCTGTCCCCTCCTATTTTGCACAAGCTGGAGGACCGCATTCATGGTACCTCTCTGATGTCACAGGAGGCATTGGCTGAGCTAACTCATGCTGAGGGGGCATCTGAGTGGGCGGTTACTGCCTACAAAGATGCCCAACTGGTCTGCCTGGACCTGGTGGTTCTCAGTGGAGTTTACTGTGTAAACTCCATTGAGCTTGTTTGGGACGTCTTGGCAACGCTCACATTCAATAATATACCAGAGATGGGCTGGGCACATGCAGCTGCTTGCTTCTGCTTCCCAGTGGAGCACACCATATCTTACCTGTCAGAGAACTTTGGGCTCACAGTGGGTTGATTGGCTGTTGTTGACGCAGCAGCTGTAAAGAAGACCAAGATCCTCCTGGCAGACTTTGGGCTGGCCTGGAGTGCTGATAAGATGGGGATCTGTGGTGATCCACATGTGTGTTGTTTTGCAGGCAAGGGTTGATTTTGCTTCAAATAAAGACAATATGCTGAAGAGTGACAATGTGTGGTTAGCTGATGACACTGTAAGCTAGTAGGTAACATAAGGCTACTAAGGGTAAGTAGGGCAAGCCTAGTAGGTAACATGGGACTACTAGGGTAAGTAAGGCCTGGCTGGTAGGTAACATAGGACTACCAGAGGCAGTTGTTGCCTCCACCCAGCAGAAGGGATTGGCTGCTTTGGGCTATAGTGCTTCACCTCACAGGGAACTGTGGCTGCGGAAGGATGAAGACTGAGATAGCAAGCAGGGAACTTTGTCTGTCTGTGGGGGAGTAGGTTTTGGACCCCTGGCGGGTAACACAGGCTGCCAGGGAGGGGAAGAGCTTTGAGGGTTCTATGTACCCTGATACGCTTACAGGAGGTCTGTGAGCAAGCATCCTACCTAACAGAATGGTAGGGTGTCCTCTTTTATGCCCCTATGGGAGCTTTGGGGGAACCCAAAGTGAGCATTGGAGGGCATAGATTTGCTCAGAGGTTTCACCAAGGCGGTTTGCTCTGGGAAGCAAACTGCAGAACTTGGTGTGATCAGGACTCTGGGAAGTAGATCTGATTACTCTGTGACTGAAAGCCCAGACTTAATCACCTGGGTGAGTAAAGACAAATCATAGACATTTATCTATGGTTGAATGGCCTAAGTGGATTGCCACTTGCAAGGTCTCAGTCAAACACCAGTTCAATGTAGACTCATGCCTGAGTCTACAAGTTCTGGTAATGGGACTGAGATAAAGAACCAAGGTGGTTCATGAATTAACAGAGAAGACTAGCAAGAGGGGCTGTTTGATCACAGTGAAGGCTAGTTGACAGACTGTTGATTCATATTAAATTGTGGGAATCAATATGGTTCAGTATGCAGAGGGAACTAAGGAGGTTCCTAGTGAGGACTTGTTGAGGAACTGGTTGAGAATAAGCTGAAGGACCAGAAGATTATAATGTAGGACCAGCTGATCATAATATAGGAGGGCCAAAGGACCAGAAGCTTGTGTTGAAGGACTGAAGAGCTAAGAGGATGTGAGTGCAGGACCAGGAGATAACCTGAAAGAACTAGCCAGACTGGATACAGCGGCTGGAAGAATTGTTCTAGTGTCTTTGAGAGGAAAATAGATAAAAAGAAGCAGTTAAATAATAATTAAATACTGCCTAATTATGATTAAAAAAGGATGTAATATCATATAATGGAAAAGAAAGAGGAGGAAAATAACATACAGTTTGTTAGAACTGTGAATTTATTTAAAGAATATAATTGAGTTAGAAAGAAGCTAGAAAGAGGCCAGAAATGGAACAGAGAAACTGTGAGGGCAAAAGGGCAAATTTTGCCAAGAACTTAGGAGAGGCAAGAGGGCAAGCAGCAAGCGGGTTCAAAGTTGCAAAACGTTGAGAAAAACACCAAAAAACACAGAGAAACGTTGTAAAATTGAGGGGCCAAAATTTGCTTAAGTAAAAAATATGTGGAAGCGCTCAAGATTTGCCGGGAAAACATGCTGGGAATTGTGGCAAAACCATTTGAAACGCAGAGCAGTTATTTACCCGGAGCGTACAGCCTCAGGTTTGAACCAGGGTCAAGAGTGAGTCATCCAGGGAAACCTTTTTGGCAAAACCGTTGAATCAAGGCGTGTGATTGGCTGCAAGCCAGAGTCTATTTGATCAGTGTTTTAAGGGCTTTAACTTAAGAGTTAAAGCCTAAAAAATGAGGAGCAGAAGCAGAAAATTCAGGGATTTTATTGGCTGAAGTAAGTTTTAAAGTTTAATATATTTTAGAAGGAGAAAAACTGGATAGTTTAAGCTTTGAAAGACTAGAATTCTAAGAGAGGTTTTTGGTCTGAAACAAGGGGCTATAAAAGGGGGAGCTATCTGAGACTCTTCAGAGACTGGATCAAGTGGATTATAAAGGCCACAAGAGCTACAAAAGGAGCCAAAGACCAAGAGTAGGAAGCCAGAGCTGGAACAGACTGCAAGAGCCCAAGATCAGAACAAAGGAGCCCAAGACCAAGGAGCAGGAGACAAAGAGCAAGTACAAGAAGTCCAAGAGATTGTTAAAGGACTCCAAGTACTGGCACAAACCCTCATTATTCCCTATCCCAAGGCCATATATCATAAGGTTTCTAAGGGGATCATCCTTCTGACTGTGAATAAAACGCCTATTACAACCCCTACACAAATTTCTCACAATAAAATAATATAAGCTCTATGAGTCAATTACCCCACATTTTCTACCCTAGCCCAGGGGATAAAAAATCCTATTGCCTAGGGTGCAGGAAGTTTGCCTCTAGTAAGTCTGCCCAAGAGGAGTGGGAAAAGGTGACAAGGCATCTTGAAAAGACAGATAGAGGAAGGGAGTTTATTGGTGGAGATTTTGCTAGACTGTTACAGGATTGGTATTGGCCTACAGAAGGGCTGGCGCCCGCTGAAGTACAAGTGTATGGTGGAGACAATTGCCTGGTTATTGGGAAGGTATTAGAAGAGTTTGCCCTTATGCAGGCCAAGTATAAGCTCCAACCAACCATTCACCACTGTTGGAGAATGACGACTCCTCAAAGCTGGTCCCTGGCTATGACCCAGGACACACTTTGGGGACTGGTGACCAGGAACCCCACAGGGTCCCTCTGGCAATGGATCTCACCTTCACTAAAACAAAACATAGAAAAAATTAAGTGAAGTGTTGAATAAATTGTGCAAGTTTACTGAAGCCTTTGCTGGGCAAAGGCTTCCTCTGGTGGTTTACCTGGGGTATCTCTTTTACTTTGGGATGAGTACGTCAGTAGAGGATCTTGACAGGGTCCTCATAGGGATCAAAGAGTCCAGGCTCTCCCTTGATGGGACAAAGGTCCCCCTGGATACAACTTGGTTGACCATGTGATCCAGGACGCCCTGATCCTTGCTGGGATATACGGGTTTGCAGACCTGCCTGAAAAGCTGCTGCTTCACTTCCACCTGACCCTAATGCCATTCACCGGCAGGCAGGAGTATTTCAATAAGGGTGTATCCACTGTTCACAGTGTGGCAGTGGAGGTTGTGCGCCACATCTATTGCAGGGTGGGTACATACTGCCAAACCCATTACAGGCGCCCTTAAAGCTCTCTTTTTCAATAAATATCTTTACACTTTAGATTATTTTTATTATAAATTTTTTATAATTCTTATTTTAGCAAACAAGTTTTGCAAAATAAAGCCCAGAGAAGATTTTTATAAAAGCATAATAATACACATTAATAAAATACAATTCTATTTTGTACCTTATGCATTTAACTTTTTTTAATTTGATTTTTATATTTATTTAATAAAAGTGATATAAATATATTTGCATAATCTAGTATCAAGTGTTTGGGATAACCTCTGATGCCATAATAGAAAAAATTAATATAAAATAAATAAATTACAAACCTTCATTGATGTTCCCACTGAATGTGATTGTGGGCTAAGAAGCTTCTAAATATAAAATGTCAATTAATAAATCTTAACTAGTAAATTAGAGAATATAAAAAAAGTTGGTCAAGCTAAGCCTTTAACTGATTGGCTGTTTGGCAAGGCAGGCAGGGATGAAAAAATCAGCAAGGCCATATAATTTGGCCACAGTCTCAGCTGGGAGGGTGTGGATCCTGGCCTGCAGCAAATCAAAGAGGTCCTTGGTCCCAGTTGGGGTCCCTTGCTTGACAACTTTCTTGAGCCACCCAAAGACTTCCTCATTGGGATTTAGGAAGGACAAATAAGAGGGGAGGAAGAGAAGGTGCATATTTTCTGTGGCTGATTGCTGGGGGGCCACTGCAATGCTAGTTTCAATCATTGGGAATTCCTCAAGAATATCAGCCACCTTATGGAGACCAACATTGTCCAGCACAATGACGTTGATGAAGCCCCAGCTTATGTGCCTCAGGTGCTCCTGGACCAATCAGAGGAATGACAAGAAGGTACAGCTGTTGTGAGAACCCAATTTTATTTGATACAGCTCAACCCCTTTGGACCAAGGAGAGCCACCATCAAATAGGCTGTGGCGCAAACTGCAGCAAGCCAAGCCACCCTGTCATTTGAGCCTTTGGGGACATACCCATACCAATTGCCCATTGACAAGGCAAATGCTTATTTTTCAATGTCATAGAATTTGACTGTCCCCTTGGCTTTGAGGGCAGTGTACACATCTGCGTATTTTTTCTGGCAGTGAATGTTTACTGGACTATTACAATTATAGGGTGATACCCCAAGCTTTTTCCAGGAAAAGCACATTCCCTTGAGCAGATGGTAGTAAAAGGAAATCAAGGCCTCAACCCCAAAAGTAGATTTGACCATGGCCTGTATATTTGCCAGTTCAATATGACAGTCCTGGGTTATCCACTGGCTGATTGCCCATTTTTGGTCCTTGGTGAGCATGGTTGACATGCACAAGGATTTCTCTGCGGCAAGGACTTGGCCAGTATTAATGTACTTGTTGAATACCTTGCTGGCGTACTTGGGATCTACCCCAACAAGAGCTGCGGCTGCCTTGTAATCACCAGATTCCTGCAAAAGCTTAAGCATAAATATATGTTTGATATCAGGGATATGCTTCTGGGCAGGCGTTTTGGCAATGGGGATTGATTTGTTGGCATTGGGCACAACACAGGGCATGGGTACCTTGGTGTAGAGTGCAGCAACTTTCTTTAACACTAACTGCCCCTATGTGGTTCTATAGAACTCAGGCTTCTTATATTTTCTTGGTTACCATCACTGACATAAGGCTCATAGCTAGTGTCAAGTACAGGCTTCACCTTCTCCAGCTTGGCTGACGGGACTGACTCTTGCCAGTACACAAAGTCAAACACATACAAAGTAAGTTCTATCTCCTTGTTTCTAACTTTCTTGATAAAGGTAACCTTGGTAGGCTTCCAGGTCAACTTGGAGACTCAAGGGTTTATGCTCTGCACCCTAGCAGCTTGTGCTCTTTGAAATGGCTGTGTCAGTTCAGCGTCACTATTGAACTCTTTTCTCCTGTCTCCTTCCTATGTAGGCACTTGTGTTGCACTAACTCTGTTCTTTGACCCCCGGGGGCAACTGTAACCGTGGTGCGCAACAGGTGCATTGGTACTCTGTTGTTGTGTTCCTTCAAATTTGAGAATTTAATAAAATACTAAATAAATTTAAACTAAGTTACTCCCTACTTTTAATTTTTGCTTTTATCAGAATTTGGGTATTTAATTAATATTTTCCCACCCAATATCCTAATTATAGATTTTTTATTTCTTAATTAGTTGTTTTTGGGTTTACAACACTCATTTTAGAATACTCAAAAAAAATCCACCCATTTTCCCAGATTTTACGCCAAATTAAGCACCTAACACAATATTTTTAAAATTTATGTCAGATTGTGTGTCTTATTTTAGATACCTTGGTATCATTCTTGATTAAAATCCATTGCACACAACATTTGAGTGATTTCTTTTACATAGCAAGTTGCTATTGTGTTTTGTTTTTGGATTGAGTTTTGACTCACCGCGCTTGGGTGTATTTTGTCACCAATTCACATAGTAAACATATGTACACTAAAAGTCAATTAACACCATTTTGGTTGTGAATCAATGTATTTTGGATTGTATTTTGAATCTTTTTGCTTTGCGCGTGAGCACTTCTTTGCTGTGTTGACCCATTTTGCCCATGTACACCAAAAATCCCTGTTAACAGAGTGTATATTTTAACCTGATAGTTGTATTTTGTTTAAATATAAAATCATTTTTGTTTAAATCTGAGGTATTTTTGGTTGTTGCCATAGCTTTTAAACTACTGTATGATCAGCAATCATCTTTGGGATGGATATCAGCAACAAGTTGATATCAAGGGCAATCAAATCAGCTAATGCAGCAACCAGTAGCAACTATAACTGTTACTACAATCACCACAGGGCACCATCTGGGTTTGAGGCTGGTTTGATTTGCTAAGGTCCAGGTTCATACCCTTCCATCAGAGATGGTAGCCAAACTCTACCACCACTCTGCTTTTTTCATCCCCATGTGCCTTGCAAAGCAACCAATCAAATAAATAGATGGCTTATCTTTTTAATTTATATTGATTTTATTTTTATTATTTGTATCAATTTATATTTAGCAAGGTACTTTTTATAACTCTAAATAATATGCTGTCAGGTATAATAAAGAATAGCAAAACAAAGAAAAATTAATAAGTTAAATTTTTATTATTTTAATATCTATTTATTAGGCTTTAGATACTTGTTGAAAATATAGCAAATTTTAATAAAAAAGATTAAAAATTGAATATGATTTAATGAGATTTATTGCAGATGTGATCAGTGGAACTCTAATAACTGTTTTTGAATTGAAGTGGTTATTTCTATGGCTAGGGCATATGTTTACATGACTCCCTGATCATATAACTTGCGGTAACTTGAATACAGCAACATAATGATACAATTGGATAGGAGGATCTTCTCAGCCTGAGCTGACATTACATAGGCATCAGTAAGAATAACTGCATCTTGAATAATATGTTCAGTTGAGCTTTAACTAGATACAATCTTTTTTCTATCTAGATAGTACCATGCTTCATCCAGCTTAATTGTAGTATCAAGTGTATCAAACCCCTCTGCTTCAATTCTCATCAATATAACAAGACCTAGGTAAACAATTAATTGAAGTCTCTGCCTATCAAATAGAGCAGGGAACTCAGAGAATTAATTATAGATGGTACTGATATTATTTTTTCTGAAGTGGTTATAAAGGATTTTTTCCATGGTAAGCAGTATTTTGATCTTGTCATCACACCATAAAGCCCCAAAGCCTCCTAAGACGCCCATTGTAAAGAGAACAACAAAAGATGAGTTAACATTAAGGACATTTTTTAAATTATCTATTGTGTTAAAGTTCTGTATTAAGATGGGAATTAGAACCAGATTTTTTCTTGTCATTTCTCTATTTTGAGTAAGTTTTGATATGCCATTGCTTGAAAAAAGTCCCAGACAAGTAGAATAAAAGGCTTTCAGAAAATGAGGGAAGAACAAAGAGAGAAAGATGGAGCTTTGGGGCTGTAGTCAGAGCAGCAACCCATCATTCAGACTCATATTTTGTTGTTTGTAGTTTGTTGAGTTTATTTTTATCTATCAAGTAAGCTTTATTCACTCTGGCTAACATAACTAGGCAGAATGGTGGAGTCAGAAACAGCTGACATTCAATGTGTTGAAAATATTCACTTTAGAAGGTCTTGGTTACATGTGGTTTTAAAAATTGTTTCACTACACCTTCATATTTAACTAAATGTAAATTGTTTTGATTTTTGTTTTAATCTTCTTCTGTTTCCTCTATGGTTACCCTCTTAATAGGGGAAGCTTCTCTTGACTTCATGGGTGCAGGTTGTTGATAATTTTGTGTTGATATTGGTTTTATTTTTTATTGCTCAAACATATCAGGATTCTTTGTTCACGCCTCTGCTGCTACAAATCCTTGTTGCTTGAAATTTAGATCTATGAGTACTTTTTCCAAATTTTAAAAAGACTGGCCACAAGTTTTTCTGTTGTATTAGGTGTTTTACTTTTTAGCGCTCACATATTAAGTTTGTTTAATTTTTCTCTATCTAGGAACACCTTCTTAAGCTTGTCCTTCACTTTTTGGTTAACCTCTTTAATCTTGGTCACTGCTGCGTCCAGCTCATTGATATGTGCTTCCAATTATACCATGTTTTCCTTGTGCTTATCTCAACCCCTTTTATACCAATAAAAACATACCAATAAAATACATCTATGATTTTAAATCTAATTATTCTGTAATAAATTTATTGTTAAATATAATTTGTGATTTTATTAGCTTTAATTCATAATATTGAATGTATTAATATTCCATAAATATTTTTGTATCTATTAACCCACTCTGGGTATTCTAAGTGACATGCTTTGTCCAAGTACAACATAATTTATTCTTCATTTAGTATACTAATTATAAACTGTAACACATATTTACAGTAGTTTTAAAAGCTATGGCAAGAACCAAAAAAATTCAGATTTAAACAAAATGATTTCAGATTTAAGCAAATTGCAACCATCAGTGTAAAATATACAGGCAAGTTCCTTAGGTCAAAGTTCCTAGGGTCAAAAGTGCAAAAATCGAAAATGTGACCCCAAAAAAGTGCAAAAATTGAAACACTATGTAGGGTGCAAAAATCAAAAATATCAAAGATCAAAGTGCAAAAACTGATTTTCCAGAGGTTAAATTTGAAGCAGAAAAAAATACAGTTTATAATATAAAACTATATATTTTAAAAAATTTCTAGACTAAAAAAGACCCCAAGGAATTCATTTCTGCAATAAAAAACATATACTAGATAAATAAAAAATTCTTAAATTAGCTGTTTTTAAAAGAAAGTTTATTTTAGTTTCAAAAGCAAAATTAGACTAGAATTCATATTTAGCTGTATTCAATTGAATATAAAATATGAAACTACACAAAAAACTGCTTTAATAACTATAAGTTTAATAAAAAAGTTTAATTTAATTTCCAGTTTATGTAAAGCTATAATAATACTTCAGTATAAGCAAAATAAAGGATTTTTCCTGCAAGATACAAGAATATGATTTTAGGTATTTTGGTTTATTAGTGATTTTATTTCAATGATAAAAATTATAGAAGTCTATCATTAAAATAATATAAAGTACATTACTTTCTTATTAAAGCTATACTATACAATTTTGTACTTAATAAAATATATAGTCTTATATCTTATTTATGATAAGTCACAACATTCAAAGATATCAAGAATCTGCACTTACATATCATAAAAAGAAGACTTGAATTTTTTTGTATTAAAAAGACATTACTTTCAACAAAAGATGATATAGATAGTTCAAAGTTATATTTCAAAGAGAAACATTTTATACATCTTATTTTACTCTAATACATATAGTAAAAAGATATAATAGAAGATAATTGAGGGTAATAATGGAGAGAGGATAATAGAAAATAATCAAAGATAAGAATGAAAAGATATAGTAGAAGATAATTGAGGGTAATAATGAAAAGAGGATAGTAGAAGATAGTCAAGGGTAAGAATGAAAAGAGGATAGTAGAAGATCATCAAGGATAATAATGAAAAGATGATAATAGAAGATAATTGAGGGTAATAATAGAAAGAGGATATTAGAAGATAATTGAGGGTAATAATGGAAAGAGGATAGTAGAAGATAATCAAGGGTAAGAATGGAGAGAGAATAATAGAAGATAATCAAGGGTAAGAATAGAAAGAGGATAGTAGAAGAGAATAAGAAGAGAAGAGAAGAGAAAAGGAGAAGAGAAGAAAAAAGAAAGAAAGCTTTTTCTACTTGGTATCAGATTTTATATAATCCACCCTTTTGGCAACGCAGAAATTTTTAAAAGTTTTTTGGCCCCCAGCGCAGCCAAGGGGCCAACAAAACTTCTTTTCAAGGAGGAATGAGAGGTGGGAAAGGAGAAAATTCAAAAGAGAAACCTTCAAAAAAACCCAAGAGCTTACTGTAATTTGGTTTAGGCACTTTGATTTCTGCACTTTGTATTGTGCACTTTGATTTGGGCACTTCAATTTTGTCCTCTGAAATAACATAGGGAAACATAGTACAATATTATATTAATTTAATATTTTTTGAAATTGCCTCCAAAACACACCAATTTATTAATATTGCAATAAAATAAAAACCTACCAAAAAACTTTATTTCTTTTTTATATATTTAAATATCAGGTCTTAAAGAATCTACATGAGGAATTTCAATTGTTTTTATCAATTATTTAAAATTTTATAAGCTTATAAAAAGTGTGACTAAATCTAAAAAGTCAATTTTTGATTTCCTCACTTTTTATTTGAGGAACTTAATAAAACATAATAAATAAAAAATTAATTTTTTGCAAAAATTTAATATTAAGTAGTCCTAGTTTTTTGGTACCTTTTTGGATTTTGATTTGACTACTTTTCAATTTATGCACCCATTAAGAAACTATATGTAAATATTTAAATAAATTTCTATGAGACAAAGTTTTATTTTTTAAAAATAAAGAGCTTATAATAGTATTTTATATTAATATTTAAACAAGAAAAGTTAAAAAATTTGCCTAAAGTTACAAAAGCTTTTTTTAGCTCTTGATTTCTTTTTTTACATATAGAAAAAAAATTTAAAATTTAAATTTTTTTTTTAATTTTGATGTGTCAAATATTAATTGAAGATTTTTTTGCACTTTGATTTTTGCACTTTCAATTTTGACCCCTCTATTCAAAGGGGTAAATAAATTCTATTTTAAAAGCCAAATTAAATTAAGGTGTGTTTTAAATTGCATCAATTTGGGCACTTCAAACTTGGTTTTTTGATTTTAGCTACTAGTAAAAACATTTTAAAAAAAGTCAAATTTAAGAAGAAATATTAATTTTTTTGGGAAAAATTTTATTGAAAAAAAGTGCAGAGATCAAAAAATCCATCAATTTGGAAATTCAACCTCCACACTTTGACTTTAGGCACTTGCCCAAATATACAATCTGTTAACAGGGATTTTTGGTGTAAATGGCCAAAATGTATCAACACAGCAACAAAGTGCTCACACACCCAAACAAAACTATTCAAAATACAAACAAAAATACATGGATTCACAAAAAAATGGTGTTAGTTGACCTTTGGTGTACACATGTTTACTTTGTAAATTGGTTTAAAATACACTCAAGCGCAGTAAGTCAAAACTCAAACCAAAAACAAAACACAATAGCAAATCAACATGTAAACAAAACCACTCAATTGTTGTATACAATGGATCTTAATCAAGAATGATGCAAGGTATCTAAAATAAGACACAAGATCTAAAACATAAATTTTAAAAATATTGTGATGGGTGCTTAAATTTGGCATAAAATCTGGGGAAAAGGAAAGAAATTATTTTGGGTATTCTAAAATGGGCATTGTAAAACCAAAAACAACTAATTAAGAAATAAAAATCTTTAACCAGGATATTGGGTGGGAGAAACTCTAATTGAATATCCATATTCAGATAAAAGCAAAAATTAAAACCAGGGAGTCACTCAAAAGGAATTTGTTTAGTATTTTATTAAATTTTAAAATAGAAGGAATACAACAACAGAGTAACAATGCACCTGTTTTGCACCGCAGTTGCGGTTGCCCCTGAGGGTCAAAAAATTGAGTCAGTGCAATGCAAGTGCCTACTCAAGAAGGAGACAGAAGAGAAGAGTTCAATAGTGAGGTTGCACTGACACAACCAGTTCAGGGAGCACAACATGCAGGGGTGCAGATCATAAACCCTTGAGTCTCCAAGCTGACCTGGAAGCCCACCAAGGTTACCACAACCAAAAAAGTCAGAAACAAAGAGATCAAGCTTACCTAATATGTGTTCAACCCCGTCTACCGCCAGGAGTCAGTCCCAACAGCCATGATGGAAAAGGTTAAGCCTGTGCTTGACACCAGCTACAAGCCCTATGTCAGTGATGGCAACCAGGAAGACAACAACAAGCCTGAGTTCTATAGGACTACAGAGGGGAAGCTAGTGCTCAAGAAGGTTGTAGCCTTCTACAACAAGATGACCATGCCTTATGTATCTGTCCCTTAGCAGGATCCAGATTTAACTACTCCTGCTAAGGCCACCTGGAAGCTCATTCCCAACATAAAGCACATCATCCTTTTCAGTATTATGAAGGAATTGGGTAACTATAAGACGGCTTTGGCCATTAAAGGGTAGACCCCAAGTATGCCAGCAAGGTATTCAGCAAGTACATTAATACTGGCTGAGTTCTTGCCACAGAGAAATCCTTGCGCATTTCCACTATGCTCACCAAGGTACACAAATGGGCAATCCATCAGTGAATAACCTGGGACTTTCATCTTGAACTGGCAAATATACAGGCTGTGGTTAAATCTACTTTTGAGGTTGAGGTCTCAATTTCCTTTTATTATCATTTGATCAAGGTAATGCACTTTTCCTGGAAAAAGCTTGGGGTATCACCCTATAATTGTAATAGTCCAGCAAACATTCACTGCCAGAAAAAATACGCAGATGTGTACACTGCCCTCAAAGCCAAGGGGACAGTGAAATTCTATTACATTACCAAATCAGCATTTACCTTGTCTATGCAAGATGAATATGAGTATGTCCCAAAAGGATCAAATGATGAAGTAGCTCAATGTGCTGCATTCTGCGCCACAGCCTATTAGATGGTGACTCTCCTTGGTCCAAAGGGGATTGGGCTGTATCAAATGATATTGGGTTCTCACAACAGCTGTACTTTCTTGTTATTCTTCTGATTAATCTAGGAGCACCTGAGGCACACAAGCTTGGGCTTCATCAACATCATTGTGTTGTACTACATTGGTCTCCACAAGGTAGCAGAAGCTCTTGCAGAATTACAAGTGATTGAGCCTGGTGTAGGAATTGGCTCCAAGCAATTGGCCAGTCTAATTTGTGCCTTTTAGTTCTCCCCGCCTATTCACCATTTATAAACCCAATTAAAAAGGTCTTTGGCTGGCTCAAGAAAGTTTTCAAGCAGGTGATACCAACTGGGACTGAGGACCTCTTTGATTTGCTGCAGGCCAGGGTCCACACCCTTCCAGCCAAGACAGTGACCAAATTCTATGGCCACACTGATTCATTTTCCCTGTGTGTCTTGCCAAACAGCCAATCAACTAAAAGCTTAACAATTCTGACTATTTTTACATTTTTTAATTTACTATTTTAGATTTATAGATTCTCATATTATATTTTGAAGCTTCCAAGCCTGTAATCACATAAAACGTCACCACTGATGCAGATACTTAATTTTTGTATTGCAATTTATTTTTTCTTTTGTATTCTATGGTGGCTTTCCCAAACACTTAATAACAAAGTATAATAAATATATTTCCATGTCACTACTGGCACATAAATATATAAAGTTAATTAAAAATATATGTAAAGTTATCAAGGTATATGTTAATTTTTTATTAATAAATATTATTATTACTGTATAAATATCTGGTTTAGGATATTTTTGTTTTTAGTAATAGATCACTGAAATAAAAAAATTGTTGAAAATTAATTAAAATAAAAAATAATATAATTGTAATGTAGATTTATTGTAGAAGAGATTTTATTGAGGGCACCTGCAGTGGGTTCTTCAGTATGTATCCACCCAGCAATGGAGGTGGCACACAACCTCTACTGCCACACCATGCATAGTGGATAGTAAGGTGAGAGTTTAGGAGTAGCTTTTCTGGTGGGGCTTCAAAACCATAGATACCAGCTAGGATCATTGTGTCTTGTATCACATAGTTGACTGGGTCATATCCAGGGAGACTTTCTTTACATCCAGAAAGAGCCTGGCTTTGTTGATCCCAAGAAGGACCTCATCCAGGTCCTTGTTGTGATCTGAGGCGCGGCACAGAGTCACAACAGGAAATCCTAACCTTAGGACTGGATTTGTACTAAGTCTTGGTTAGAATGGCAGGGAAGGCTATGCAACTAACTTGTGGCCCTGAATGAGTAATATCTACTAGACGTGGCTAGCAAGGCGCCAAAGTACGTGAAGACACAAAGACAAAAATGTGAATAGAACTTAATTTTATTGGAAAATAGAAAATGGATTATATAGTGGTTTGCAATACCACAAAAAAATACCAGGACACTAGGATCACTTGCCACAAGCATGAGTGGGGCAAGTGAGTTTTGCAGGATCAGGAAAATGAACAATTGTATTTCCCAATTGGAGCCAGCCTCATTTCAAAGGACAAAAGCAAAAGAAAGAGATTTGTCCTTGAAATGACCCAAGAAGGCGAAATTGAAACATGGGTAATGGTGGCGTTCACAAAATTGCCCCCCTCTAGATTGGCCTTAGAGGGTGATATTTGTGGAGGAACTTAGCATGCACATAAGCAAAAGGTCAACCAATAGAGAGGAGATTTACCATATCCTCTGATCCTTGCTTAAAAGATACTTCTAAGGGCCCAATCCACAACAAATCTAGCTTATGAGCTTGTCCTCCTACTCTGTGTTGATAATACAAAATGTGGTCTCCAATGGCAAACTCAGGCAGGGGGGACCTCCTGGCATTGTCAGGGGAGAGCTCCAGCAGCTTGGTCTTATAGGCAGACATGTAGGCAGTAGCCTGTATGTCAATGATGCAATTAACTAGATCTTTGATGTGCTCATTAGGGTTCATGGCCTTATCAGCAGAGAGTAGGGGGCCCCCAGGAGTAACAGGGTAGTGGCTTCCCAACCATACAGCATAGCAAAAGGAGAATACCCGGTGACACAATGCTTACTAAGGCAATAGGCAAAGAGAGCAGCAGGTAAGTATAGATACCAGTTGGCGGTGTCAGAGTAAGTAAGCTTCCTCATGATAAAAACAAGAGTTGATTTGGCGCACTCAACTGCCCCATTGGTGAAAGGATTATAGGGGGCAGAGAAAGACTGGTGAGATCCCAAGGCTTCCGCCACCAAGGTCACTAACTTGGCATTGAAGTTAGTCCCATTGTCAGACAACAACACTTGAGGGCAACTGTGGCAGAAGAATAAATCTTGTAGCAGAAAGGTTGTGGTAGTCTTGGCAGTGGTGTCTTTAGTAGGACAAGCTTCTAACCACTTGCTAAAATGATTGACAGCAATTAGAATAAAGCAGCAGCCAGAGCGGGAGCAAGGGAGAGGCCCTACAGTGTCAATACTGACAGTGTGAAAGGCGTGTTGAGGGGGGACTAGCTTGAACTAATGAGCAGCAGCTTTAGGACGTTGGAGCTAGCAATCATGGCAACTAGAAATAACATATGGGATCAGCAAGCAAAGATTTTCCCAGAAGTAATTCTTCTGTAGCCAGGCATAGGTCTTGGAACGCCCCCGTGTCCTGTCTCCTTATGGGCTTGCAGAACCAACAAAAGACAAAGACTAGGCCTTACATAGGGCAAGTAGTGGTCTTGTACCTTCTTGAAAAAGTTGATTGTTGCAAATGAGGGTGTCTTAAGATAGCTTATAAAGGGCAAATCAAACTTCCTCTGTCTTGCTTTCTCATGACAAAGGGTATCCAATTAGTTCATACAACTGGTCAGCTTCAGCAGGGTGTAGAGTAAGGATGGGCATTCTGAAAAGTCCATCAGCATTCTGATGTTGAATCCTGGGGTAATGCAGCACAGTGAAGTCATACCCTTGCTATCAGAGAGCCCATATAGCTAGTCTTCCTTTGGGTTCCTTGAGTTTTTGTAGTCATTTAAGCAAAGCATGATCATTAACCACAGTGAAATGGGTGCCATACACATAGTGGCAGAACTGCTTGACAGCATGCAGCACAGCAAGGCACTCCTTCTTGATCACACTGTAGTTCTTCTCATGTTTATTCAGGACACAAGAGGTATAAGCTACAGGGTGATTCATACCCTTGTCATCTAGTTGAGCCAAGATAGCCCCAATAGCCAGGTCACTAGCATCAGTATAAAAGATGAATTCTTTATTGTAGTCAGGATATACTAAGATGGGAGCCTCTTTGAGTTTTTGCTTGAGGGTTTCAAAGGCTTGTTGTTGACTGGCGGTCCATTTGAAAGGGATATTACACAACAGCTGGACCAAGGGTTCACTAGTGTCAGCAAAATCAGGGATAAATTGTCTATAGTATCCCATCATGCCCAGAAAGACTTGGACTTCTTGCAGGTTGGTGGGCAGAAGCATTTTGCCAATGGCTTCAATTTTCTTAGCCATGGGGAAAATTCCTGTCTGAGTCACCTCATGCCCCAAGAACTCAAGGTGTTCCTTGAAGAAGGCACACTTAGATGGTTTTAACTTAAGTCCAGCCTCACAAATCTTTATGAACACCTCCTTAAGATGGGCCAGGTGATCAGTGAAGGTGGCGCTGAAGACAGTTATATAATCTAAGTAAACTAAACAACACAAGAGCTTCAAATCACGGAGGATGGAATCCATGGCTTGTTGGAAAGTAGCTGGAGCATTTCAGAGTTCTTGCAGCATTTGAGTGGGCTCAAACAATCCTTCAGAAGTAATGAGTGCACCCTTCTGTCTATCTTTGGGAGATAGATCAACTTGCCAGTATCCAGAAGACAGATCCATGGCAGAGAAGAACTTAGAGCCCCCAAGGCAGCAGAGAGCATTGTCAATGCGTGGTAAAGGATAAGAATCCTTTTTGGTTAAGGAATTCAAGCGTTGGTAAACCATCATGATACAATGACCTCCATTCTTCTTCTTCAGTATGAGCAAGGGGGAAGCCCATGGACTTTGGGAAGAAGCAAGCAGTCCAGTATCTAAAAGTTGCTTAAGCTCTTTAGAAACCTGAGCATCTTCTACTCAACTGCAGCAGTAGGGTTTAGCACAAAAGGGGGGATCATCACTGGTATCAATCTGGTGAATAACGCCTTTGGCTAATCCA
Source organism: Entomophthora muscae (assembly GCA_014839935.2). Taxonomy (NCBI): domain Eukaryota; kingdom Fungi; phylum Entomophthoromycota; class Entomophthoromycetes; order Entomophthorales; family Entomophthoraceae; genus Entomophthora; species Entomophthora muscae. Next base: position 49,491 of record QTSX02000062.1, on the reverse strand, counting down.
TAATCTGTGCTGTCCTTAGCAAAGATATCCAAAAACTGGTCCATTAGGTCAAGCACCTCTTTTTATTAAACTGGAGATAGTTGCGGAAAGTCTTGGGGGGTGAACAATGATAGAACTTGTGGCTCATCTTCAGGTAAGTTGAAGTCTTGGAACGTCCCAAAGGGATGAAGAGATAGGACGTCAGGAGCAATCAATAGCTTGCCATAGCCAACAACCTGCCCTCTAGACACATGTATGGAAAGGGCAGTCAAGTTGGAAATCAGCAGTTGAACAGGGTCTTTATGAGAGACATCCAAGATTCCTGGACAGAGATAGGGTTTGTTGCACCCTAGCAAGGGAGGAGAGTATAACTCTAGGAATGTACGCTTGGGAAGCTCATACAATATTTGGGGGTCTAGGATAATTTGAGACCCAGGAAGGATAGTCACAGCAGATGTGACCAGGAGAGGAATCTCTTCTGACGCAGGACAAGCCATAGGAGGACACTTCATGTTGGAGGAATTGGTTTGGTATTTTAAAGTGAAAACACCAGTGGGATATTCCAAGGCACATGTCTTGAGGCGCTTCCTGGGAACTTTAAATGGCTCTTCAAAGATCAGAGGGACCTTGTATCCCAAGATAGAGAGGTAGCTGTCCTTTAAGTTGATGATTCCATTATATCCCCTAAGTAATTGAGTACCAAATAGCAGGTCATAGCTCTTGTTCTTGAGGACAACAGCAGGCGCAGCCAAGAGCTGCTTGCCAAATCACATGGGCAGAGCAGAATAAGCTCCCATAGCGCAAGTCATGGACAGCCCAGCTGTGCCATAAAATTTATGATAGTTAAGGTTGGGGGCAAGTTTGAGTTTATTAACCAGCTTTGAGGAGACAACATTAACAGGAGACCCCATGTCTAAGACAGCCTTAATTTTCACCTTTTGGATGGATATTTCAACACAAGTGGTGGTGCAACCAAAGAGAGAAAGGACAGCCAGAATGTCTTGGGCTTCTGTTAGTTCTTTGTCTCACTTTTCAATCATGCATCTGAGGCCTAGGAACTCCTTATAGACCGTCTGGAGAGGGAACAAGACGGAGACGTTTTTGAACACAGCGTCTGCAACCTCAGAAACTTCTTCAGAAGACTTGACAAGCACGGGGGATCTCTTGGCTTGGGTGAGGTAAGGGCAAGAGACAACCTGCTTGGCTTCAGGCAGAGGCTTAGCAGTTGTAGTAGTCTTCTCAGAACATAGCTTATAAGGGACTGCAATAGCTTCAGGGATATCCAGGACGGAGTACCCATAGTCATCAGGATCTTCTATATCAGAATTGTCCATGTCAGAGTCATCAGATATGTTCTGGAATAGCAGTGAAACGGTAGGAGCCTCAGAGTCAGCAGGCTCAGAGTCAGCAGTAGAGGGGGGAATTGGAGGATACTGGGAAGAATTGTCAACCAAGAGCGTCTCTGCCTCTAAGTTGACTGTTCTTTTCCCGCCTGTTCCTTGGGATCAGCTCCTTCAACTTGAGGGTTAGTGCAGACCCAGGAATGATGACTTATTTGTCTACAGTTATGGCAACCCTGTTGTTGAGGAGGATTCTGCAAGTTCATGGTAAGGATACGCGGCCCACGTGAAGACAAACCAGAATTAGAGGCGGCCCAATTCTCCTGCACAACTGCTCCAGAATGGGTAAGGTGCATATATTGCAAAGGTGTCTTTATGCTCTTCATATAAGAAAGTATAGCCTTATGGTATTTGAAGTGAAGGCACAGAAGCTTATTGACCTTGAGGGCTTGATTGCAAGCCATATATGCCTCATGCACGGTCAACTGGCAGCTTGTGATCAGCTGCTATCCTTCCATGTAGAATCTATCTGCAAATCTGGCTAGAGTCTCCTTAGGTTTGAAAGCAATGTGCATGAAGGTGTCCTTTTTTACTTCCAAGCTAATGTCACCACCAAATTTTTTGATCAGAAGCTGCTTTATCTCTTCCCATGTCTCAATGGTGGGCAACTTGGGCACTACTACCTCTTGGCAGGTTGGATGAAAACAGGTTAGAATGTGTTCCTTCTTAACCTCATCTGAGGCTCTTCTCATGGCAGTTTCATAGATAGTTAGGAAAGCTGCAATGGTCAAGGTTTTGGGGTTGAAGACTTGCTTAAAAGTAGGTTTGAAGTGGGCCTCAGGAGATGGACCAGCATTGTTACTGTTGAGCACATTTATACACGGGGAGAATTATGCTTTGGATTAAGAGGGGGGCTGTCTGGCCCACAGTTGACAAACTCTCTCTTCAAGAGTAGTTGTTGTGAATACCGCTATTCACCATGTTTTTGATTTTGCCTTCAGTGGGCCATTTTGAGTACAAATCTCTTGTTTTTGCTTTTGCCTCTCAAAACAAGTTAATGACTGAATCAGGAAGTTCAATTGTTTGATTTCTTGATCCTGTGCAACTCACTTGCTCCACTAATGCTGGTGGTAAGTGATACTACCGTCCTGGTAGTGTTTTATGGTATTCCTAACCACTATATATTCCATTTCATATTAACCAATAAAAATTAAGTTCTATTCATATTTTTGTCTTTTTTCTTCTGTACTTCTGTGCCTCTCTAGCCACAACTAGTAGAGATTATTCTTCCGGGGTTGCAAGGTAAACCATTTGCCTTCCCTGTCATCTAACCAAGACTTAGTACAAATCCAATCCTAAGGTTAGGATTTACCATTTTGTGTCTGTGCTGCGCCTCAGAACACAACAAAAAATGGTCCTCACTACAGGGGCTGTAAGCCCCTTGGTTATCCCTTTCTCATCCACGTTTTCAGGTCCTTTGCCTCTGCCTATACAAGAGTTGACTTCACCTGAAATAACCAGTCCTCCTATCAAGGAAGATATTGCCAACCAGCCTATTACCCCTGCTATACTGAACCTCAATAATGGTCCCCGCCTAGTTGCTTACCCCATGGGTACCCCTGACTTGGAGCAAGTCATGTCAGTAGCCCTTGGGATAGCTTGTGAAGGATCCATCCCTTGCCTTCAGTTGCAGTTCAGTTGGGCTGAATACTATAAATTAATTGTGGCTCCTCAATTTCCACAACATCTCCTCTCAGCGGCTGACTCCACTGAGCACTTACTATTGTCCTTTGTGCAGCCTGCTTTAGCCCACCATCAAATGGTGTTGGGACTCCATTTCCAAGAAATCTTGTCTCTGCAAGCAGCGGTTACTCATCACTGGGACCAGTTTGCTGCCTACCAACAGTGGATTCATTCCCTGCTTTCCTTGGTATCTGACAACCAACGCAACTCTGTCACTTTCCAGACCTGTTTGGTCAATTCTAATGAACAAATGCGCCAGTTCATACCCAAATATGTGAGAGAACACATACACAAGTTTCACCAGCTAGAACAACCCTGGCAAACTCAAGTAGATTCCACCTTAAATGCTTATCTCACTGACTTCAAACAACTTGTGCAACAACTCAATGCATTCAGCTTGTATTCCTTTAAGCAACTACAGCAGGTAGTGGAATTTGCTGCTAGTGGCCTTAATAAACTCAGTACATTATTTGAACAAGAGAGAGCTGCCACCGCTGCTACTATAGCTAAACTCCAGAGTCAAGCGAATGAGCTATCTACGCCCAAGCCAGATGTTCTGCCTTCTCCCCCTTCTGATGACTTGGCAGATAGAGAGCAGAGAATATGTGATGCCATTTGCAAGCTACGTATGACTATCTGCAGTCAGGGAAGTTCTGCTGAAGCCCCTCAACCTGATCCCCAGGTGCTTGAATTAACTGCTCAAGTTACAGAGCTACAGCAAGAACTTGTTGCCCTACGTGAAATGATTGCAACTGCTGCTAGTCCAGTTGGGGTTGTCAATGAAGATGGTTGGTGCCCTGGCTTAATAGGAGCTCCTCAAATCCAATGCTCTAGGGAACTAATTGCTCTAGCTAACAAAGTGGATCAATTGAAACGGGACCATACTGAACTGGATAGAGACGTACAAGAGATGAATGATGTGATTAACTCTGTGAATAATAGGATTGCCCCTTGCCTCTCATTGGGGCCATCCCTTACTTTGCAACTGACTGAACTCTCCACAATAGAGATCACCTAAGGTCAACGCTTAGATACTACTGCACAACAAACCACTCAAGCTGTCAATACGGGAGCCTGCGCTGTTGAGACCCTTACTACCCTTGAAGAAAGTGTTTGTCAGCTATGGGCTAGACAGCCCCCCTCTGAATCCAAAGCAGAGTTTTCTTCGTATATAAACGTACTCAATAGCAAAAATGGTGGCCCAACCCCCAAAGCACACTTCAAGACTACCTTTAAGCAAGCCTTTGATCCTAAAACCTCAACCATTGCATATTTCCTAACTATCTACAAAACTGCCATGAGACGGGCTTTAGACAAAGTTAAGAAAGAACATATTCTGACCTGTCTACATCCGACTTGCCAGGAGGTGGTGGTGCTTGAATTGCCCTCTATTAAACGTGGGAAGATATTAAGCAGCTTCTGATTGATGAGTTTGGTGGTGACCTTAGCCTGGAAGTAAAGAAGGACACATTCATGTATATTGCTTTCAAGCCTAAAGAGACACTAGCTGAGTTTGCAGACCAACTCTACATGGAAGGACAGCAACTGATCACAAGCAGACAAATTATAGCCCATGAAGCCTACATGGCTTGCGCTTAAGCCCTCAAGATTAACCAACTTCTATGTCTTCACTTCAAAGTCCACAAGGCTATGCTTTACTCCATGAAGAACATAAAGACGTTGTTGCAGGATATACACCTTACCCACTCTGGCATAGTTGTTAGAGAAGGTTGAGCTACTTCTAACTCTGGTTCATCTTCCCGCGGTCCTTGCATTCTTACCATGAACTTGCAGAATCCTCCTCAACTCTAAGGTTGCCACAACTGTGGTCAGATAGGTCATCATTCTTGAGTCTGCACCAACCCACGGATTGAAGGGGCTGATCCAAAAGAGCAGGCAGGAAAAGAACAGTCAACCTAGAGGCTGAGACGCTCTTGGTTGACAACTCTTCACAGTCTCTTTCAATCCCTCTCTCTATAGCTGACTCCAAGCCTGCTGACAATGAGGCTCCTCCTATCCTCCTCTTGTTTCATAATATCTCTGATGACTCTGAACTGGATGATTCTGATACTGACAACGCTGATGCATATGGATACTCTGTTCTGGCTGTTCCTGAAACTATTACAGTCCCCTATAAACTACGCTCAGGAAAGACTACAATTACTTCTAAGCCTTTGCCTGAAGCCAAAGAAGCTGTCTCTTGCCCTTACCTCACTCAGGCTAAGAGATCCCCTGTGCTAGTGGAGTCATCAGAAGAAGCTGCCAAGGTTGCTGATACTGTCTTCAATAATGTATCTGTTTTGCTCCCCCTCCAGAATGTTTATAAGGAGTTCCCAGGATTAAGATTCATGATTGAGAAGTGGGATAAGGAACTAGCAGAGGCTCAAGATATCTTGGCTGTCCTTCCACCCTTTGGTTGTACTACCACTCAAGTAGAGATCTCCATTCAAAAAGTGAAGATCAAGGCCGTTCTAGGTACTGACCTGCCAGTCAACTTTGTCTCCTCCAAGCTTGTGAAGAAACTCAGACTTGCCCCTGACCTTAACTATCACCAGACGTATGTCACAGCTGGACTGTCTATGACCCACGCCATAGGGGCTTACTCTTCTCTAACCATGTGGTTTGGCAAACTTCTTCTAGCTGCGCCAGCAGTTGTCTTGGAAAATGAGAGTTACAATATCTTAGTTGGCACCCAGTTCCTTAGGGAATATAATGGGATAATCAACTTGAAAGATGGTTACCTCTCTATCCTGGGATACAAAGTCCCTCTGATCTTTGAAGAGCCAATTAAAGTTCCTGGGAAACAGCTCAAGACATGTGCCTTGGAGTATTCCACTGGGGTTTTCAACCTCAAATATTGCACTCACTCCTCCAACATGAAATGTCCACCCATGGCTTGTCATGCATCTGAGGGGATCCCTCTACTAGCCACATCTGCTGTCACCATCCCACCTGGCTCCCAGGTCATCCTGGACTCCCAGATATCATATGAACTACCTGAACAAACCTTCTTGGAGTTGTACTCTCCCCCCTCATTAGGGCGCAACAAACCTTATCTCTGTCCTGGAATCCTAGATGTCTCCCATAAAGACCCTGTTCAATTGTTGGTAGCCAACCTGACTGCAATCCCCATGACTGTGTCTAGGGGGCAGGTTGTTGGATATGGCAAGTTGTTGAGAGCTCTTGATGTCCTGTCTCTTCATCCCTTTGACACGTTCCAGGATTTTAACCTACCTGAAGATGAGCCTCAAGTCTTATCCTTGTTCACTGTGCAAGACTTCCCACAGATGTCCCTGGTTCAACAGAAAGAGGTGCTGGATTTACTAGACCAATTTTCTACATCTTTGCTAAGGACAGTACCAACTATGGGTTAGCCAAAGGCTTTATCCATCAGATTGACACTGGCAACGCTCCTCCCTTCCGTGCTAAACCATATTGCCGCTGTTGTGTAGAGGACGCCCAGGTGTCTAAAGAGCTCAAGCAACTGTTAGACACTGGGCTGCTGGCCCCTTCCCAAAGTCCTTGGGCATCCCCGCTACTCATCCTAAAGAAGAAAGATGGGGGTTATTGTATTGTGATGGACTATTGCCAATTGAACTCTTTGACCAAGAAGGAATCATACCCCTTGCCGCGTATTGATTATGCCCTCTGACGCCTTAGAGGCTCTAAATTCTTCTCTGCAATGGATCTGGCATCTGGATACTGGCAAGTTGACCTATCACCCAAGGATTGTCAGAAAGCCGTGCTCATTACATCTGAAGGGCTTTTTGAGCCTACTTGCCCTGTTGGTCCTATCCAATTAACCAAGCTGACATACATCTTGCAGATGTATGTCTTTACACTTTTGTTTCCACTCTCAGGCCTAAAGCCTGCCACCTAGAACAAACTGTGTTCCCAAATTGAGAAGAGGTACAAGCTTTTCCCTTCTGTATTTGTCCAGGACTTATCAGATCTCATCATATTCAATGCAAGTCATAGTGATAAGTCCAGAAAGGACTCCTCCTCCCCCCACACCCATCCATTTGGTTTGTTAAGCCCACATACGTGACAGAAGAAGAATTTGAACAATTGAATCAATAAGCTCTTGTTGCCTCTTCCCATTCAACAAACCAATCCTCCCCAACTCCCCCATCAAGACCAAGCCAATTGCCTTCCAACCCTGACTCCTAGACCACCACCCATTTCCTTCCCATTACCTCTGATGCCATCCCTTTCACAAGTGCATATGATGATGATGTACATGCCACCCATCCCCTTCCCTACTTGTCCTTTGATGAGTAAAATAAAACCTTTCTTTGTGACAACTTATTAAAGTGATATTATTTCCTTTTGATTTATAATTAATAGAATATTATTTTCACATTATTGACATTATCATAATCAATAAAATGTTGTATATTTTATTTTATCATAACATGAAATTATTTGCATAAATATTTTTTGTTATCATAAAATAAATTAAGAGCCAAAAATATATATTTTGCATTATAATATTGCAATTAGACGTCAACTCTTGATATTTTGATATTATGTGCATAGCTCAATGCATTTTGTTTAATAAAATTCATTGTAAACAAGGCCTTTATTATTGTAATTCATTTAAAAAGACTGGGTTAATATAAGAGTCATTAACACTTAGTACAAATATTGATACATAGTGTATTTTACAGCTTGTATATATTCTCTATTGATAAAAATTCTGTAAACCTTTTAGCCAGATTTTGTGAGGTAATAATAATGCAATGGGTTAATAAATTAATGTTTATTACCATTAATTGGCTCTTTTTCTTTGCTGTACAATATTGCATTTTCTGATATTTACACACTGGTATCCAATTGGTTGGTTTCATGCCCAATAACATAGGCAATAGAAAATGTGGTTGCTACCCCAAGACTGGATGAGGTTGGGGTGGCAACCACATTTTCTATTGCCTATGCTATTGGGTGTGAAACCAACCAATTGGATACTAGTGCATAAATATCAGAAAATGCACAATTGCCACAGCAAAGAAAATTGGCCAATTAATGGTAATAAAATTCATTTATTAACCCATTGCATTATTATTACCTCACAAAATCTGACTAAAAAGTATACAGAATTTTTATCAATAGACAAATATACACGCTGTAAAATACACTATGTATCAATATTTGTACTAAGTGTTAATGGCTCTCTAATATTAACCAAGTCTGTTTAAATGAATTACAATGAAAAAGGCCTTGTTTACAATGAATTTTATTAAACAAAATGCATTGAGCTATGCACATAATATCAAAATATCAAGAGTTGACGTCTAATTGCAATATTATAATGCAAAATATATATTTTTGGTCCTTAATTTTATTAATGATAAAAAAATATTCATGTGTTGAAGTTAGTACTATAAACCCAGTTTTTTTATGTAATTCAAACAAAATGTCAAATATTTACAACTTGATAAATGAATTAGAAGCACACATGCAAAATTTTGTTGAAATAGAAAAAACTATCAGGGAACTAGTAACAGGGAAGCTGGGCAAAGGAGGCCAGCAACTAATCTAGTCAAAGGAAGATACTCTGAATAAATTTGGAAATATTATAGATGAAAAGAACAAAGAAGTGTTATATAATATACAGGGAACAATTTTATCAAGTCTGAAGTTTAATGATGCAGCCTACAATTTGTGGGAGTTCTGGTAAGGGGCCAAAGAAAATAATAAGAAAATCAAGCTGATTGAAGGAACTGAAATTTCAAAGGAAATTAACAAAAATGAAGAAGAGACAAATCAAATGGAAACAGATAAGAATGAAACACAATCAAGAAGCAGAAGCGCTTCAAGAAATACTGAAAATTTATCAAATGAAAATCAAAAGGAAGAACAAGCAGCACAGAAAATAAGGAAGATAAGACCCAGGAAATCAAATGAAGAGCAGCCAACAGTCATGAAGTTTACTGAAGGGGCACCAGTGGACAAGGGGGCTTCAGGGGAAACAATCAGTAAGTTTTTTATGTTTTACTTACTGTAAATTCAGAACCTAAACGTAAAAATGCGGGATTGTCAAATCCTTGGTCCAAATTTCAAATCACTTCTGTGGGATATCCTTTTTTTAATTAAATTTAATTCTTTGTGTTTTTATTTGGATTTTTAAAAGTGTGGGAACTCATAGACACTTTGCAAAGCTCAAGTTGAACTGCATATTTCCAATGGACAAAATGAATTAACTGGAATCAATTTTGAAGCGTTTGAATCCATCAACCATTTTCATTAAGTTTACTATGTTTTTTGAAATTGCGGGATTGTCAAATCCAAGAACCAAATTTCAAATCACTTTTGAATGCCAAAAGTAAACTCAGATATTAATTGCAGGAACTGGAATCCAAATTGAATGTAAAGTAAGAAACTAGGACAAATCAACCCAAATCAAGAAGCTCCACTCTGGATAAAATCAAATGGAAAATACAATCTCAACAACCATGTTTAGACATGAAATTAAGTGAAATTTAAAATTGTTTAAACCGGAAATGATGCAATATTCTGCACTCTAAATCACTAATATAGTGATCATAAACCCATATAATGATTTATGAGCTACTCTCCTGATGACACAGAAATTTTTTAAAAGTTTTTTGGCCCCTGGCGTAGCCAAGGGGCCAACAAAACTTTTTTTCAAGGAAGAAAGGAGAGTAAATGATAAACCATCAGTTTACTGCACTATGTATTCATGTACTGCTATTAAGGATACTTGATTACAGTAGATTTCAGAAAATACTAAGAATAAAATAGAATTATATATTACAATCTGTTTTTACCATGTTGCCTTTTCCTTGGTGTGTTGATAGTTCATTTGCTGTTGAGAAGGTGTTTGCATTTAATTGGATGGTTTCACCTCCAGTTGCCTTGGCAATAGGAAATCAAGCCGCTTCCGCAACCACAGTTGGTCTCGGGGAGGCGGCTTGATTTCCTATTGCCAAGGCAACTGGAGGTGAAACCATCCTATTAAATTCAAACACCTTATCAACAGCAAATGAACTATCAACACACCAAGGAAAAGGCAACATGGTAAAAACAGATTGTAATATATAATTCTATTTTATTATTAGCATTTTTTAAAATCTACTGTAATCAACCATCTAAATTTTAGCTGTCCTAAAATGGAATAGGGTGTTTCTTGAGAATGCCTATGATTCCTAAAAGAATTAGCACAAATCCACTCTAGATTCTTTGCATCCTCTTTGAGATGCCCATAAATTATATTTATTTCAAATTCACCTCATTTTTGATTTGAAATCCGGTTCTTGGATTTGACAATCCCGCAATTTCAGATTTGTTAAGTTTTCCATGATGTCTATTATTTGTTTGAAATACAGGAAATCTCAAATTGTACATAAGAATCCCACATTTCTGATTCAGGTATCCTGCATTTGTTTGCTGAGTTTTGTCTTTTGTTAGTTGAGTTATCTACTCAATAGATTTGAAATTTGCCAATTTAAATAAATCAAAAAAGTCAAATTAAATGTTTGATTTTATTAAATATTTTATTTTTCACTAAGCTGAGTTGCCTGCAAAAGTGATTTGAAATTTGGACCAAGGATTTGACAAACCTGCATTTTTACGTTTAGGTTCTGAATTCACAGTATATTTAATTTAGTTATAACAAGGAATGGGGACAAGATTGTTGAAGTGGCAGCCTTTACGCCCAGTTGGTTTTATGGGGGTTATTAATCACTGGTAGCCCCTTTAATCCAAATAAATAAAAATGAAATTAATAAAATAATTCAAAATAACATCAATCAATATGCAACAAAAGAAGCGATGATTACAGAATTCAAAATGCCAGAAGGAAGTTCAACTTGGGTCAGAGAAGCCTATGAAGTAGGCGCAAGTATCAATTTCAATGAAATAGTGGAAATTAAAATGGATGTCAACTGAATTTGACAAATATATCTTTGAATGTCTTGAAAAATTTCAATTTTATACTATGAACTCATAAAAAAACCTGAAAAAAATCAATTTTAAGCTCCACAAGAAAAAATCAAGGCCGCAATCTTCAATAATTTAATAAAAGCAATATCAAATCAAATAGGCAAAGTATTCTTAGTCATTAAGATGAAACCTTTATTCATATCTTTTGCAGAGGCATGAGTGGCCAATCCCTCTAGAATGCCTGACTTGCCTTTACTCATATTTTCAAATAAATCCTATATGAATAGATTAGTCAATATATACAAGAAATTCTGCTTATTTGCAGAAAGCTATACTTCACAGCAACTGCACCTTGCTGTTTACCTTGGGGTAATCATCCACTGTATCATGAAAGCCAATGTGAAAAAGCTGGAGGACGTCCCCCTTCAAATGGATGTCTGCCAACTGACACTGGATAAAATGAAGATGCCACAGGGCTACCAAACCGTAGAGCATGTCCTATACAACTGTTTTATGTTAGCTTTGTTGTACAGATACACAACACCTCCCAAGAACCAACTCCTAATCAATTTTCTTTTGTAACTGCCTTTTATAAGACGCTCAGTAACCACTGGGGTGCAGAGCGCCACCCCTCTAGCAAATGCATCCAGAGTTGTCCACCACGTACAGAATAGTATGTGGTCCCAATTAGATGCCTTAGCAGAATTTTTAATTTTGGGGTATAATACCTCGGAATAATCACATTCCCTTTGCAATTTGCATCTCCCTAATAAATTATCTTCCTTTGCAATATAACTTTTATATTTTATATTTTACTTTAAATATTTAAACTTAAATATTAAAATTTAATATTTAAATTTAGGTATTTAAATTTTAAGTGTTAAATTATAATAATATATATAAATATATTATAACTCAGTAGTTATAGTAAGCAATCTTGTGAAATAATAAAAAATGATTTAAAAATGTGTTTATTTAGTTACTTGTTAAGTACAGGTTCATAAATTTGATAAGGAGCGCCTTTTAGGGGAGCTTCAAATATAGAATTAGGAGAAAATAGAAGTCTCTTTTATTGGATAATATTTTAGACTTATATAGATTGAGCTGTGGCAGAGATTTAGTTGGATCAAACATAGGGGTTGGTCATGCAGGAATGGATTGAAGCCACTGGATACTTGGATTGTCATGTGATATTGCTTGGTTACCATTCTTGGTAAGTCAAACAGTATATTAGAAGGGCACCAAATCAGGCAATGGCTGGATGTTAAGCAGGTTGGCAGTAGCCAGAATGCCTGTACATCCAGACCCTTAACACACACACCCCTTAAGGGGTTACTCTGGTGCATCAGGAAGGGGCCTTGTTTTCACGGCTGCTGCCTGATGCTACTGGAGCTGTTTACTAGTTGGAACCAGTCTGGTTGAGTGTTCTCCTTTACTAAGGCAGAGACAGGTTCTGTGGTATTTCTTGACAAATGGGGTTTTGGCACCTTGGAATTTTACTAGATAGGTGTTGTGATCTGGTTTTTATCTGATGATTCTTCCTGATCCTCTGTGTACTAAGTCTAGTTTCTTTCTGTTGTCAGCTAGAAATCAGACAGGGGAGTTGATGGAAAGTGGTTCCTCTGTGGAGGTTACCTTTTGTGTTTTGAGCCCCTTTATTTCTGCTATTTTAGCTTTGAGGCAGATGTGTTATAGATTTGGTACTTGTTCTACTGTGGGGGTTTCCCCAGGGGGATCTTTATGTATGGCTGTTTGTTGCAGGTAATTATTTCTGGTTTGTACCCGTAGGTTAGCTCAAACAATGAATAGCCTATTCCTTGATTGGTGCAGACTGTGATACTAATAATGCATGTTTCATGTATAGCGGCCATGTTTCTATGGCTTTGTCATCCATTATTTTTTCTAGGGTCCTGATAAGGCTGCCATTTAGCCGTTCCACTCTGCCATTGGCCTGTGGCCTGTATGGAGAGGTTGTGGAATGTTTAATGTTTTTGGATTTTAAGTTGTTGTTTACTATGTGATCCAATAGCTTGGTTGCTCCATCAATTATGGTGTAGTCTGGAGTGCCATAGTTGGCTATGATTGCTTTGTTAAAGAAACAGTTGATAGTTTCTACTTTATGGTCCTTTGTTGCCCAGAAGATAGGCCAGCGTGTGGCAAAGCCAATAGCTACAATTAAGAAATGTTGCTTTGTAGTTTGCTTCTGGGAAGGGCCCCACTACGTCTAGCCCCCAAACCTTGAATAGTTCAGGGTCTGGTACTGGTTTGACTGTTGGCTGGGGAGCCTTTGTGCTGGTGTATTTCTTGCACACTGTGCACTTTTTCAGAACATCAACTATATCCTGTTTGGGGTTAGGCCACCATACTATCTCTTTTAATGTGAGGTATGGGTTGTTAGCCTTTGTATGTCCTAGTAGGTGGTAATGTCTTAATATGGTGTCAACTCTTTGTGCAAGTGGGATGTAAAGGACATGTTTGTCATTAATGATTCAGTATACTGTGCCATTTTATACATGAAAATACTTTTTGTTTCTTACTAATGTATTGTGGGTCAGTTGATGTGTTAAGGGGTCTTTCCCTTTGGTTTTATACTCAGTGTTGTACAGGTTTGGCCAGTCAGGGTCCAGGTGATCAGGGTGATCCTCTCTATGCTGACATAGTCTAGAGAGAGCATCAGCTGTGACCAGCTCTGCCCCCTTTTTGTATTGGATGTCCAAATTAAGCTGCTCCCGCAGGGACATCCATTTGGCTTGTTGCCGTGCAAGTGTGTTCTGAGTTTTGAAATAGATTAAGGATTTATGGTCAGTTAGTACTTGGATGTTTAAATGTCCTTCTAAGTAACATCTCCATTTCTTGCATGTGTGATATATTGCTAGCAATTCCTTATCGTGTATTGGGTATCTCTGCTAAGTATTGGCTAGTTTTTTTCTTTCATAACATACTGGCAGATGCAAAGGACTGCGCAAATGGCGGTGTCACTGGCATCTGACTCAAGCTTGTAGCACCTGTTATTATTAGGGTATTGCAATATTGGTGCTTCAATCAAAGCTTGTTTTAATAATTGGAAATTCTTGTCACATTCTGGTGTCCAGATGAATTTATTTTTGGCATTATCCTTGGTTAGGTCATTGATTGGTGTGGTTAGTTTTCTGCAGTCTTTGATGTATTTCCTTAGATAAGCTACCATACCAAGAAAGCATCTAACTTGTTTAACAGAGATGGGATGTTGCATGTTATTTATGGCTTTTATTTGTCTGGATATGCTTTGATGCCACTGTCAGAGACAATGTGGCCCAAGAACAGGAGTTCATTTTCCATAAATTGGTACTTACTTGGTTTTGCATAAAGTTTGTGCTTTGCAAGTCAATTGAGTGTCTTGCGGACATGTGTGAGGTGTTCCTTTTTGATTTTTGAGAATATGATGATAATGTTGAGGTAGCATAATGTATTTGAGAGATCATTTAGCGCTTGGTTCATCATGATGAAAACCGTTGCAGGAGTGTTGGTCATCCTGAAGTTCATTAACTACATTTGAAGGATCTAAATTGTGTACAGAACACAGTTTTTGGTATGTCCTTTTCCTTTACTTTGACTTGGTTGTACCCTGAGATGAGGTCAATCTTGGAGAAAAATTTGGCACCTGAGAGTCTTGTAGACAGATCCTCTATAAGTGGAAGAGGCTATTTATTCTTTACTGTGATTGCATTGAGAGCTCTATAGTCAGTTACTAGACGTAGAGTGCCTCCCTTTTTCTTTACAAAGAACACTGCTTCCCCCCATGGGGATTCAGATGGGTGGATGAATACTTTTTCTAGATTGTCCTCAATATGGGTTTTGAGGGTTTGGGTCTCCATGGGGGAGAGTCTGTAGAGGGATGCAGGTTTAAACATGGCTTTACATAAGTCAATGCCATGTTTGACCTCCTGTTTGGGGGGTAGCCTGGTGAGTTCTTCCTTGAATACATGGGTGTATTCATTTAGGAGTGCCGCAAGTTCTGGGCATTGGATCTTGGTTGTTTGAATGTTATTGAATTCAGTGTACCTCATTATGTGGAGGGTACTATCTTTATTTAGGTGTTCTGAGTCATCTTGGTTTATGAACTGGACAAATACTGTGTCTCTTAGAATGAGGTCATTGGGTTTTTTGAGGATGTTAAAATTGACTTTGTTGCATTTGCTGGTCATGGTTTTTGTTTTCCAACATACACTGGGGTTCACTCAGGTTAACCAGTACATACCTACTACAATGTTGTAGTTTATTATTTTCATTACAAGTCCTTTGATTGACGTTTGTATGCCTTGGAGGTTAATTCTGAAGGGAGTTGTTTTGCCTTTGAGTAGAACCTTTGATTTGTCTGCCATACTGGCAGATTTGAAGTTGGATTTGACAACTGGTATCTTGTACTTGGTTACAAATGGTTTGCTAACCATGGTGTGTTGTGCACCAGAGTCAAATAAAATTTTATGTGTATGAGATTTATAAGTTCATGGTTAGACAAGAAGTTTTGAGCAATCTTTAATTTTTAAGTTCATAAAAATGGAGGACTGCGGGACACAGGGAATGCAAGTAGCAAATTTTGTGCCTTGGTACAATTTCTTGTCAAGTTGGGGGGAGACAGGGGCACTTAAGCCTGTTCCCACTCCTCTTTTCCCTGTTCCTTGGTTTGAGACCTTTGAGGTCAGAGAATGTGGGGTCATATTCATAGCAGGTTGCTATTTCAGCATTGTTTACTTTGGCAGTGTCCTCTTTTTTGGGACGCAAGCGGTTTGCGCTTTGGCTGCAATTGCCATTGTTACAATTGGAGTTGCTGTTGCTATGGTTGGTGTTCTGGAGTTTCTTGCCATTGGAGTTTTCTCTTCCATTGCCATTTGAGGAGCAATTGCCGTTACGTGCGGCATATTCCATGTTTGCGTGTTTTTCTGCGTGCTTGGCTTCTGCAATGAGCACGGGCATGGAGGTTTTGGCCTCAAGAGCAGATGAGGGCAGAGACAGAGGGTTTCATTCTGTTGATGAATGATACTCTGGTGTGTACGTTGTCAGCTTGTGCTGGGTTTTGGATCTTGTGACTTATTTCCTTGAATTCATTGGCGTAAGCTATGATAGTGGTTTTCTGAGGAAGATCACTTAGCTGTATTGCAATGTCTTGGAGGGATTCAGTGACGCAGAAATTGTGTGTGATGCCCGCTTTGAACTCTTCCCAGTTGTCAAGATGATTGTCAGTTTGTGAGCTGGCCCAGGTGGCAAACCAGTTAGCAGCGGTCTCATACAGGCGCTTGCTGGCTTCCTGGACCTATTTCTCATGGGGGATGCGGCTGGCGCAGAGTTTAGTGGCTGAGTGGTCTAGCCTGTTGATGCTGTTTTCTTTGTTTTTACCAAAGAACTTGTTGATACCAATGTATTTGTGTTGGTCACTTCACCTGTGATAGGTGGTTGTGTGTTTGTTTGCGGTTGGAAAGAGCAACTGTATTGAATTATCTTGGCACATGCTTTGGGCATGACCAGACCTTCAAATATTGTGCATCCACTAGGTATATCTTCATCAATGTTGTGGGCGCGGAAGTACGTTTTCCAGGTCTCCTGGGATGTGGCCTGGTTGAGTACGTGAGCAAAGGTGGACAAGTTTTGGTCAGTCATTTTCTCTTTCATGGGTGTGGTCAAAAAACCGTAGCTGCTACCAGTGATAAGGAGCGCCTTTTGGGGAAGCTTCAAATATAGAATTAGGAGAGAAGAGTATTATCTTTTATTGTGTGGTGCTGGGTGCCACCCCCTAGTATTGCCTTATTTGGAATGCTTCCTTATTTAGAAAAGTATAAGGGGAACTGCTGCCCTTTTTTGTTATTATCATTGGAAGATAACCCTCCAAATTACATAGCGTTGTCTCTAATTATAGACCAATTGATGCACCTGCGGCTAGCTGCAGATGCGTTGGAGAGTGACCCATCAGAATGGGTTTTCATATGGCGATTAGTGACTAAATAGAGCATCTGCAGCTAGCCACAGATGCATCAATTGGTGACCCATTGAAAGAGGTTTATATATGACAATTAATGACCCATCAACGCATCTGCAGCTAGCTGCAGATGCATCAATTATTGACCCATTTCTTGTGCCCACTATGTGAATTGGTATAGTGATCTTCCGCCCCTCTTTTTGCCAAAGTGGGAACTCTGAAAGAGAGTAGTCTGAAACCTTATTCTACACTCAATTCCCCAGAGATGGCCCTACTATGTGCTGCAACCACCTGACTTCAGATCACATGCCAAAATGTTCATTTCTTTCTAATCCAACTCATTTCTTTCTGAATATTTCCCAGTATGTTTCAGCCCTCCAAGAATAAGCTCATTGCCTGACATTCTAGACCCTAGTCAGCATGACTCACCCTTTCTTTTCCCTCCTCCCCTCCAAGTATAAAAAGACCCCCAGGAGTCCCCAATAAACAAGAATTATACACCAACACAAAAATTGACTTACAAATCTTAGACTACTTGCAGAGCCCAAAATTAGAGGTTCTGTTGAGTAAGAAGATATTAGTTCTATTGTGTTCCTGATTGCTCAGCTACTCTCAAACCATCCTCCAACCCTTGAGCACCACATATTGGATAATATTTTAGACTTATATAGATTGAGCTGTGGCAGAGATTTAGTTGGATCAAACATAGGGGTTGATCATGTGTGGGATGGGTTTGAGCCACTGGATACTTGGATTGTCATATGATATTGCTTGGTTATCATTCTCAGTAAGTCAAACAGTATATTGGAAGGGCACCAAATCAGGCAATGACTGGAGGTTAAGCAGGTTGGCAGTAGCCAGAATGCCTGTACATCCAGACCCTTGACAAATTATATAGTTTAACAACAAGAACTGAATTTATCTGCATCAAGCGGGCTGCTCCACTTATATTCTAAGCAAGTGATTGTTTAGAGCTTTAATTACCTTTTTCTTGTAATATAACTTGATAAATATATTCAATATGCTTAACCTGTGTCATAAATACTAAGTAGCAAGAGATACATGAAAATCATTGGTTTTTGTGTTGTGTGGCTATAGTGTTATGATTTAATAAGGTCAGATGATGACTTGCAAGGTCCAATTTGTGGCTTAAAAAAGCTAAAGTATCAAAAAGGGCTTACAAATATTTAAATAAAATTATTAATTTCCATCTTTTTGAATCTATTTATTTGTTAGCTCTACAGTTAATACAATATTTGGTACATATTTCTAAAAATATGTGTCTCTATATCTAGCATAATTAATTTTACTTAACTTTTGTATATATCCTTATATGTCTATAATATAATTCAACATCAAGTCATTATTTATAAATAATAATTTTTGAGTCCTAATAAAAACAAAATAAATAAAATAAAATCTGGAGCGCCCATTTATCTGATTGGCTTGGAGTTGAGGGCTTTGGGAAGGAAGGATTCCAAGTGCTTGTAAAAAGCTGCCACAACATTGGGTGGCATTGCAATTAGCTGATCTCAAGAATATTTAAGAGATTTTTGGTGTCCTTTGGGAGCCCTGCTTTTTCCTTATTCTTGATCCACCTGAAAACCTCCTTAATTGGGTTAAGGAACAGAAAATATGGGGGGAGAAAGAGGAGTCTCATTGGGAAGTCAACCAGGCAATAGTTGGAGTAATGGCTATTCTTGTCAATGGGTGGGAACTTGGGCACAACCAAATCCACCTTGTGGAGCCTGACATTATCCAACACAAAAATGTTGGTTGTGCTGCTATAATTGATCTGGAGGTACTCCTTGACAACTCAGAGAAAATTGAGAAAAGTCCTGCTATTGTGGGAACCCTTGATTGTTTGGTATTGGTCCAACCCACAAGGACCAAGAAGCACAACCATTGAATAGGTCTGGGAACAGACAGCTGCACAATAGGCTACGCCGTCCTTGGACCCCTTCTTGACCCACCCATGCCTAGACCTGAGTGAGAAGGAAAAAGATGATTTGTTGATGTAGAAGAACTGAACATTCCCAGTCTCCTTTAGTGCCAGATATGTCTCAGCATAAATGTGTCAATCCTTGATGGTCTTCTCATTATTTCTGTTGTACGGTAAAACTCCCAGTACTTTCCAGGAGAAGCCCAAATCAATCATTGTTTTGTAAACAAGGGTTTTTGAAACAGAAAGCCTGACCTCTGTGGCAAGCATTGATTGGACAGAAAAAGAGTCCAGGTGGCAATCCTTGGCTACCCACTATTTTATTGTGTCAATATGCACAGGCTGCAAAAGTTTTGGCTGCCGCTTAGCCTTGGTGGATTTGCCAATTTGCCCGGTGTTGCCATACTTGGTGTTGCTGTTGGCAATGTATCTGGCCGTGACACCAAATTGGGACGCAATATCCTGAACTGCCATTCCCCCATCCAAGCAGTTGAGGAGAGCTTCACACTCACTATCTGTCAACCAATGCCAGCCCTTGGCAGGTACCACGGCATCCTGGCTAGCAGGGTCAACACAGGGGATGGGGACCTCTGTGTAGAAGGTGAGATCACGCTTGCTTGCAGTGGCGCCGTCAATGGTTGAATATACAATGGGCGCAGATGGCTCAAAAGTGATGGCCAATGGCTTGTAGGTGGTGTGAATGACACAGGGGCAGGAAGTAGCAACTCTTGGATCAAGAGTGCGGGGCCAGGTGACAATTGGGTATATGGTGGAGGTGTATGTAACCTCATTATTCCTGATGAACTTTGTGTATAAGACTTTGATTGAAGGCCTTGAGAGCAGCTTCTGTCTGGGATTAAGGCAGTGTGATCTGGCTTGGGACGCAGGAGGTGGTTGACTGGCGCTGACACCTTGGGAGGCCTGTGTATTGGCATGACTCCCTTTGATTTGTGTTCTGGGTCTGTTCTTGGATCCTCTGGGACACCCTTGTGGACAGGCTGGCCCGCAGGCTGGTTCAGGAGCTGGTTGGGAATGCATACTGACAGTCCATAAAAATAAAATAAAAAATAAATTTTAGATTAAATATGTATTTATTTGGATTTATTGGTTTAGTTGTGAGTAGTTGTTTTCTCTTGATTTAGCCTTGAATAGTAGCAGAGTTTCTAAATCTGTAATTTGAAACTGTATATATTGTATCCTTTCCAGTTTTGGATGATTTTAGAGTTTAATAACTTTTTATGTCTAAACATGGTTATTTATATTGGATTTTTCATTTGATTTTATCCAGAGTGGAGCTTCTTTATTTGGGTTGGTGTTTCCTTGTGTGCTTAATGTACATTAAATTTGGATTCCAGTTTCTGAAATTAATATCTGAGTTCACTAGTGGCATTCAAAAGTGATTCAAAATTTGGACCAAGGATTTGACAATCCTGCAATTTCAAAAAACATAGTAAACTTAATGAAAATGGCTGATGGATTTGAAAACTTCAAATCTGATTCCATTTAATTCATTTTGTCCATTGGAAATATGCAGTTTGACTTGATCTTTGCAAAGTGTCTATGAGTTCCCGCATTTTCAAATATTCAAATAAATACTCAAAGAATTCAATTTAATTTTAAAAAAGGCCATCCCGTAAAAGTGATTTGAAATTTGGACCAAGGATTTGACAATCCCGCATTTTTATGTTTAGGTTCTGAATTTACAGTACAAAAGTGTTAATATATTGCTATTAAGGATACTTGATTACAGTTGATTTTAAAAAATTCTAATAATAAAATAGAATTATGTATTACAATCTATCTTATCACGTTATCTTTTACTTGATGTGTTGATAGTTCATTTGCTATTGATAATGTGCTTGCATTTAATTGGATAGTTTCACCTCCAGTTGCCTTGGCAATAGGAAATCAAGTTGCCTCTGCAACCACAGCTGGTCTTGGGGAGGCAACTTGATTTCCTATTGCCAAGGCAACTGGAGGTGAAACTATCCAATTAAATGCAAACACATTACAGTAAATTCAGAACTTAAACGTAAAAATGCAGGATTGTCAAATCATTGGTCCAAATTTCAAATCACTTTTGCGGGATAGCCTTTTTTTAATTAAATTGATTTTTTGAGTATTAATTTGAATATCTTAAAATGCGGGAACTCATAGACACTTTGCAAAGTTCAAGTCAAACTGCATATTTCCTATGGGCAAAATGAATTAACTGGAATCAATTTTGAAGTGTTCAAATACATCAATCATTTTCATTAAGTTTACTATGTTTTTGAAATTGCAGGATTGTCAAATCCATGAACCAAATTTCAAATCACTTTTGAATGCCACTATTAAACTCAGATATTAATTGCAGGAACTGGAATCCAAATTTAATGTACAGTAAGCACACTAGGAAACACCAACTCAAATAAAGAAGCTCCACTCTGGATAAAATAAAATAAAAAATCCAATATCAATAACCATGTTTAGACATAAAAAGTTATTAAACTCTAAAATCATCCAAAACTGGAAAGGATAAAATATATACACTTCAAATTACAGATTTAGAAACTCTGCTACTATTCAAGGCTAAATCAAGAGAAAACAACTACTCACAACTAAACCAATAAATCCAAATAAGTATATTTAATCTAAAATAGATTTTTATTTTATTTTCATGGACTGTCAGTTGCATTTTCAACCAGCTCCTGCACCAGCCCGCGGGGCAGCCTGTCCACAAGGGCGTCCCAGAAGGTCCAAGAACAGGCCCAGAACACAAATCAAAGGGATTCATGCCAACACACAGGTCTCCCAAGGTGTCAGCGCCAGCCAACCACCTCCTGCATCTCAAGCCAGGAACAATAGCCTTAATCCAAGACAGAAGCCGCTCTCAAGGCCTGCAATCAAAGTCTTATACACAAAGGTCATCAGGAATAATGAGGTTACATACACATCCACTGTGTACCCAGTTGTCATCTGGCCCCACACTCTTGATCCAAGAGTTACTACTTCATTCCCCATGTTTTTGATACTTCATATGAGCCATTGGCCACCACCAAAGAGCCATCTGTGCTTGTATCTTATGTCATCATTGACAGCGCCAGCGCAACCAAGCGTGATTCCACCTTCTAAACAAAGGTCCCCATCCCCTGTGTCAAGCCTGCTAGCTAGGATGCTGTGGTACCTTCCAAGGGCCAGCATTGGTTGACGGATAATGAGTGTGAAGCTCTCTTCAACTGCTTGAATGGGGAAATGGTGGTTTGGAATA
The DNA here is from genome assembly GCA_014839935.2 of Entomophthora muscae. Lineage (NCBI taxonomy): Eukaryota > Fungi > Entomophthoromycota > Entomophthoromycetes > Entomophthorales > Entomophthoraceae > Entomophthora > Entomophthora muscae. The sequence goes on along the minus strand of QTSX02000062.1, from coordinate 27,382 downwards.
TTGCATCCTGATTTGGTGCTAAGCCAGATACATTGCCAACATCAACACCAAGTATGGCAACATTGGGCAAATTGCAAAATCTGCTAAGGCTAAGCGGCAGCCCAGCCTACTTCAGCTCACCCATCTCAAGGAAATCAAGCAGTGGGTTACCAATGATTGCCACCTGAACTCACTTGCTGTCCAATCAATGCTTGCCACAGAGTTTGGGCTTTCTGTTTCTAAAACCCTTGTTTACAAAGCAATGGTTGATTTGGGCTTCTCCTGGAAAGTACTGGGAGTTCTGCTGTACAACAGAAACAATGAGAAGACCATCAAGGATTGACACATTTATGCTGAGACATATCTGGCACTAAAGGAGACAAGAATGTCTGATTCTTCTACATCACCAAATTATTGTTTTCCTCCTCACTCAGGTCTAGGCATGGGTGGATCAAGAAGGGGTCCAAGGACGGCGTGGCCAGCATGCAGCTGTCCGTTTCCAGATCTATTCCATGGTAGCCCTGCTTGGTCCTCGCGGGTTGGATCAATACCAGATGATCAAGGGTTCCCATAATAGCAGGACATTCCTTGATTTTCTCTGAGATGTGAAGGAATACCTCTGGATCAATTACTGCAGTAGAACTAACATTGTTGTGTTGGATAATGTTGGGCTCCACAAAGTGGATCTGGTTGTGTCTGAGTTCCTCCCATCAACAAAAACAGCCACACCTCCAGCCACAGGCTTACCAATTGTCCAATGAGACTTCTCTTCCTCCTGCCATATTCCCCATTCCTGAATCTAATTGAGGAGGTCATTGGGTGGATCAAAAATAAGGTGAAGAAAGGCCTCCCTCAGGACACCAAGGATCTCTTCAACATCCTTGAGGTCAGCCAATTTGTAATGCCACCCAATGTTGTGGCAGCTTTCTACAGGCACTCAGAATCCTTTCTCCCCAAAGCACTTGCCTCCAAGCCAATCAGATAAATGGGCGCTCCAGGTTTTATTTTCTTTTATTTTTATTTATTTTGTTTTTATTAGGACTCAAAAATTATTATTTATATATAATGATGTGACTTTGATTGTATTATAGACATATAAGAATATGTAGAAAAGTTAAGTAAAATTAATTATACTAGGTATGAGGAATATATTTTTATTATAATGCACTAAATATTATATTGACTGTTGCGCTAACAAAAAAATAAATTAAAAAGATAAAAATCTATCATTTTACTTAAACAATTGTGAATCCTTGTTGGTACTTTGGCTTTTTTAAGCCACAAAACGGACCTTGCAGGTCATCATCTGATCCTTATTAAATCAGTGTCACTATAGCCACACGACAAGGAAACCAATGATTTTTATGTATCGCTTACTAATTAGTACTTAGGACGCGGGTCAAGCATATCAAATATATTTATCAAATCATATTACAAGGGAAAGGTAATTTGAGTTCTAAACAATCACCTGTTTAGAATATAAGTGGAGCGGGCTGCATGATGCGGATAAATTCAATTCTTGTTGTTTGTATATGTAATAAATGAACCTGTACTTGACAAGCTAGTAAATAAAAAAAAATTCACTTATTTTTATTATTTGCCATGGTTACAACTATAAATGATTCTTGTAATATATTTAGATATATTAATATTATAATTTACCTACTAAAATTTAAAACAATCTTAAAATATTAAAAGTAAAATTATAATTAAAAATCTTAAAAGTTATATATTAAAGTTTAAATATTCAAAATTTAACTATTTTTATTTAATTGTGCTATATTCAATATTAAAATATTAAATGTTAAAAATTTTAATATTGAAATATTTATTATTAAAATTTTAATATTAAATTTTAGATACTAAAATTTTAATATTAAATTTTAGATACTAAAATTTTAATATTAAATTTTAGATACTAAAATTTTAATATTTTAATATTTAAAATTAAAATTTTACTTTAAAAATTTTAATATTACATATTTTGATATTAAAATTTTAGTAATAAAATGTAAAAAATTAAAAAAAAAAATTTTAATTTGCAAGGGAAAAATATTTATTTGGGGGATGCAAGTTGCTAAAGGGATGCAATTATTCCGTGGAAGTATACCCCAAAATTAAATTTTTGGCTAGAGCGTCCAATTGGATCCACATACTCTTCTGTACGTGGTGGACAACCCTGGATGCAATCACTAGAGGGGTGGCGCCCTGTACCCTGGTATTTGTTGAACGTTTGATAAAAGGAAGGCAGTTGAGAAAATTGATTAATATGTTTTTTTCAGGGGGCACATAGTACTCATACAATGTTGCCAATGCAAAGGAGTCATACAGGACATGCTTGACTGTCTTATACCCCCGCGGTGTCTTCTGGCGTTTGAGTGCTAAGCGGCATATATCAATTTGAATAGGTACATCCTCTAACTTTTTGACGTTGGTTTTTAATATGCAGTGAAGGAGGATTCCCAGGTATACCGCAACAAGAATTCTTTGTGAGGTATATTTTTCCAAGAACATGCACAGTTTTTTAAAGACTTAAAATAACCTATTGATATAGGATGTTTGATTGAATTTGAAGAGGGTTCTGGGGGGCGCCAGACTTGTATGAGCCCCCTGTGCCTCCACAAACAAAATAAATAAAGGTTTAAATGTGTTCACAAGGACTGCGTCCCCAACTTTGTTTGACAATGCCTTGAATACTTCATTAAAAATTTCAGTTTTTAAATATTCAGTTCCTATTTGAAAGTCAGTTTTTATTAAGTTTTTTCATATTTGTTGATGCTTGCAAATGGGAATTGTTGAATGGTTTCATATATATATTCATCAAAGTTTAGCTTGACATCCCACAAATTTCATTCATCTCTTTGAAGTTGATATTTAATCATATTTTTTATGCTTTTCTTTAGCACGGCAAGCACCCCGCAGGTGGTAAATATTCCCTATCTTTATCTTTGATATTTTAAAAATTATTCATATTCTGTTGAAATATTTTATTTATTTGGTTTTTATTTATTTGTTTTACAGGGGCTACCAGTGACTGGTAACCCCCATAGAACCAACTTGGCGTAAAAGCCGCCACTTCTGCAACCTTATCCCCATTCCTAGTGATAATAAAATAAATATAAGTAAAACATAAAAAACTTACTAATTGTTTCCCCTGCAGCCCCCTCAGCCACAGGCGCCACCTCAGCAAACTTCATGAGTGTTGGCTGCTCTTCATTGATTTTCCTAGGCTTAATTTTCCTTATCTTTCTTGCAACTTGTGCTCCCTCTTGATTTTTGTTTGATAAATTTTCAGTATTTCTTGAAGCACTCCTGCTTCTTGCTTGTGTTTTGTTTTCACCTGTTTCCATTTGGTTGGTTTCCTCTTCATTTGTGTTTATTTCCTGTGGGATTTCATTTCCTTCAATTAGTTTGATTTTTTGAGTATTCTTTCTATTGGTTTTTGCAAATTCCCACATGTTGTAACTTTCACTTTTGAAATCTAACCACTTGAGTATTTTCTTTTGAAGATTTAAAATTATTTCCTTGTGTTCTTCATTGACTATTGTTACCAGGCTATTTTTTGTTGTTTCCTTTTGCTGGACCAAGGCCCTTCCCTCATTTCCCAGTTGATTAACCACAATTTCCCTTATGTTGTATTCAAGCTTGACAATCTTTTGGAGGGATGACTCTAATTTGTTTATTAAGTTTTAGATATTTGACATTTTGTTTTAATTACATCAAAAAACTGGTTTTTATAGTACTACATTCAACGCGTGAATATTTTTCATCATCATTAATAAATTAAAGACCATAAATGTAAATATTGCATTAAAATATTGCAAATAGACATCAACTCTTGATATTTTTATATTATATACATAACCAATTCATTTTGTTTAATAAATTTCATTGTAAACTAGGCCTTTTTCATTGTAATTTATTGAAATGAACTGTGTTTATATTAGAGAGCCATTAACACTTAGTATAATATTGATACATTGTAAATTTTCAGTCTGCATATTTACCTATTGGTAATAATTCTGTAAACTTTTTAGTTGGATTTTGTGAGGCAATAATAATGTAATGTGTTAATAAATTACTGTTTATTGTCATTAATTGGCTGATTTTCTTTGCTGTGGCAATTGTGCATTTTCTGATATTTACGCACTAGTATCCAATTGGTTGGCTTCACATCCAATTGCACAGGCAATAGGAAATCAAGCCGTCACACTGAGACTGGATGTGGTTGGGGTGGCAGCTTGATTTCCTATTACCTGTGCTATTGGATGTGAAACCAATCAATTGGATACTAGTGCATAAATATCATAAAATACACAATCACCACAGAAAAGAAAATAAGCCAATTAGTGACAATAAACAGTAATTTATTAACACATTACATTATTATTGCCTCGCAAAATCCAACTAAAAAGTTTAGAGAATTGTTACCAATAGGTAAATATACAGGCTGTAAAATGCACTATGTATCAATATTTGTACTAAGTGTTAATGGCCCTAATATAAACACAGTTCATTTCAATAAATTACAATGAAAAAGGCCTTGTTTACAATGAATTTTATTAAACAAAATGAATTGGTTATGCATATAATATCAAAATATCAAGAGTTGACGTCTATTTTCAATATTCTAATGCAATATTAAATTTATGGTCTTTAATTTATTAATGATGATGAAAAATATCCATGGAAAAAAATTATATGTTACCACATCAAATGTACAACATTCTTTATATATGGGGAATGCTAACAATGTAAAAAAATATATTTTTATTATGAACTGAAAGAACAAAATTGATTTTAATAAGTTGGCACAAAGAAAAGTTTTATTCTACTCATCAAAGGACAAGTAGGGGAGGGAATGGGTGGTGGCTTGGGAGTCAGGGTTGGAAGGCAGGTGGCTTGACAGGGGGTGTTGGGGAGGCAGGGTTTGTTGACTGGGAAGGGGCAGCAAGAGCTGATTGCTTCAATTGCTCAAATTTGTCTTCTGTCACATATGCAGGCTTGGTGAAACAGATGGATTGGCTTGGGGGGAGGTGGGAGTCTTTTCTGGACTTATCACTATCACTTGCATAGAAAATGACAAGATCTGATATGTCCTGGACAAACATGGAAGGAAAAAGCTCATAACCCTTATCAATTTGGGTACACAGTTCATTGTATGTGGCAGGCTTTAAGCGCCTGAGAGCAGAACCAAAATTATAGAGACATACATCTGCAAGATGCATGTCTGCGTGGTTGATGAGGTAGGACCAACAGGTATGCCCTGCTACCCTTTTTTTGGGTTGCCCATTCCTGCTGCTCCATCTCAGCACTTACTACAACTGTGTACGTGGCGTTTTGGGTAGCCCACTTCTCCAGCATGGCCTTGAGCTCTGTCTGGTAGGCATATCCATCTGCAGTGTTTGATATTGTGGACTAATGATTGACACTCAATGGGAAACTTCCAACAAAACCCCAACAAATTGATACAGGATTGGCCTACGCTTGTATACGTCAGACTGGATACACTTTTCTCCATAGTCTTGAATACTTGCAGATATCTTGGCATACAAAAGGAAGATTATGTCATTACAGGCCCTGATTGCCCTTCCTTTGATAAAATTGATGATTCTAGAATCATAGGGGTTAGTGTCCATAAAACTGGGGCCACTGAGAACCTGATTGGATAAGAGTCTGGCAGTAATCACAACTCTGTGCATCCACAAATTCACTGTTCTCTTATTGGTGAAAATGATGTGGAGTCCCAGTTGGAGACAGACCTGGACCAAGGGCATCCACAGGTCACATTCCATAATAGCCATCATGAGAGGGTGGGCTTTTTCACCTTCAGTTGAAGAACAGGCACCAGTTGGGGTCTTCTTGGTAGGGGGCCACAGTTGGTGTAGGCTCAAGGGTTGCAGCCACTGTGGACTTTGCAAACCCCATCACAGCCGCAATTTCCCCAAGGGACATAAGCATCTCTTGCTTTTCAACCATTTAAAGAACAATCTCTGGAGTGATCAATTTTCTTCTGTGTCTTGCAGGCTGATTGGCTGGGGGAGGGATGTGTGCATCTTGGGAACTGATCAATGCCATCTAATTGCTGTTTTGGGACTCTGGGCTCTCTGGGTGACCCCATGGCTCAAATGGCTGGTTCTGGATGCCATTGCTGATAAGGAATTTGGGTTGGCAGCTACCTGTGTGTGATGGGCAAACAGGGCCATGCTTGAGGACATGGGAGAAAGAACACACTCCTGGGTGGGGCTTGCGGAGGGGCCTGCGGGTTGGGAGTGGCCATAGACAGAGGCTTCACCGTTAAGAGACCCAGTGTAGCCCTGCATGATTTTTTCAAGGCTAGGGAACAGTTTGTTGACTTGGTTGTTATTGAAAGAAGACATAATAAAATTTATATTAAAAAATTAAACTCAAAAAGAGAAGTGTATATTTAACAAATTTTATTGTTAAGTATGTTAAGCCAGTGAATATTATGATCTAAATTCTAGATGTCCTAAACTGGAATAGGGTGATTTTTGAGAATGCCTATGATTCTTAAAAGAATTAGCACAAATCCACTCTAGATCCTTTAACATTCTTTTTGAGATACCCATAAATTATATTTATTTCAAATTCCTTGCAGTTATGATTTGAAACTTGGTTCTTGGATTTGACAATCACACAATTTCAAATTTGTTAAGTTTTCCATGATGTCTATTATTTGTTTGAAATACAGGAAATCTCAAATTGTACATTAGAATCCCGCATTTCCTATCATGTATCCTGCATTTGTTTGTTGTGTTTTGTCTTTTGTTAGATGAGTTATCTGCTCAAGAGATTTGAAATCTGCCAATTTAAATAAACTAAAAAATTCAAATTAAATGGAAAATTTATTTTAATATTTTACTTTTCACTAAGCTGGGTTGCCCGCAAAAGTGATTCAAAATTTGGACCAAGGATTTGACAATCCCACATTTTTAGGTTCAGGTTCTGAATTTACAGTAAGTCTCAGCATAAATGTGTCAATCCTCAATTGTTTTTTCAATGTTCCTATTGTGCAAAGAAACTTGGAGTACCTTCTACAAGAAGCCCAAATTGACCATTGCTTGGTAAACAAGGGTTTTAGAGACAGAAATCCCTTACTCTGTGGCAAGCATTGGTTGGATAGCAAGTGTGTCCAGGTGGCAATTCTTTGTAACCCACTGCTTGACTGCATTGATATGAACAGGCTTAAGGAGTTTGGGCTGCCGCTTAGCCTTGATGGATTTGGCAATTTAACCAGTGTTGCCATATTTGGTGTTGAGGTTGCTGACATACCTGGCTGTGACACCAGATCAGGACGCAATATCCTGAACTGCCATTCCCTCATTTAAGCAGTTGAGGAGAGCTTCAAACTCACTATCTGTCAACTGACACCGGCCCTTGGCAGGTACCACGGCATCCTGGCTAGCAGGGTCAACACAGGGGATGGGGACCTTTATGTAGAAGTTGGGATCACTCTTACTTGCGGTGGCGCTTTCAATGGTGGAATACAGCATAGGTACAGATGGCTTCTCAGTTGTGGCTAATGGCTCATAGGAGGTGTCAAATGTGGGGGCAGGAAGTAGCAACTCTTGGATCAAGAGTGCGGGGCCGGGTGACAACTGGGTACACAGTGGAGGTGTAAGTAACCTCAGTGTTCCCAGTAACCCTGGTGTAGGAGACTTTTGTGGCAGGCCTTGAGAGCGACTTCTGTCTAGGATTTAAGCTGGTTGTTCTGGCTTGGGATGCAGGAGGTGGTTGGCTGGTGCTGACCTTGGGAGGCCTGTGTGTTGGCATTACTCCCTTGAGTTGAGTTCTGGATCTATTCTTGGACCCTCTAGAACGCCCTTGTGGATGGGCTGCTCCGCGGGCTCGTGCAGGAGCTGGTTGGGAGTGCAATTGTTAGTTCATAAAAATAAAATAAAAAAATATATTATATATTTTTATATATTTATTTAGGTTTTTGGTTTAGTTGCAAGTAGTTATTTGTTCTTGATTTAGTCTTGAATAGTAACAAAATTTCTATATTTGTGATTTGAAGTGTATATATTGTATAATTTCCGGGGTTGGATAATTTTACATTTCACTTAATTTCATGTCTAAACATGGTTATCAAGATTGAATTTTTCATTTTATTTTTCATAGTGGAGCTTCTTGATTTGGGTTGGTGTTTCCTAGTGTGCTTACTGTACATTAAATTTGGATTCCAGTTCCTGCAATTATTATTTGGTTTTACTAGATTTATTCAAAAGTGATTTGAAATTTGGTTCTTGGATTTGACAATCCTTCAATTTCAAAAACATAGTAAACTTAATGAAAATGGCTGATGGATTTGAACACTTCAAATCTGATTCCATTTAATTCATTCTGTCCACAGGAAATATGCAGTTTGACTTGAACTTTGCAAAATGTCTTTGAGTCCTCGCATTTTTAAAATTCAAACAAATATACAAAATAATCAATTTAATTAAAAAAGGCAATCCCAGGAAAGTGATTTGAAATTTGGACCAAGGATTTGACAATCCTACATTTTTACGTTTAGGTTCTGAATTTACAGTATTTTGGACAAGGAAATAATTGCCACTTGCCTCCATTAGGCAAAGCAAGTGAGCCCAGTTGTTTTCCTGGGAAGCTTTTATACTGTACTTTTTCACTCTCCCCCATTCAGAAAGTCCTTCTATTGGGACCTCCTTTCCCCTGGTGGAAATTCCCAGCCTTCTACTATATAACTACATCATTATCTAAATAAATACCGGTTTTGTCTTTATACCCTTATATTCTTCTGTCCTATCAAAGGCTGTCACTATACCAACTACAGGTATAGGATTAAGAGTTAGGATCATTGACTAACTGTTTGTAGAAAATAGCACCCTATACTGCTACAAATGCAACAGTTGGGGTTGGGATGCCGGTGTACTTGGCTTTTTGGGGTTGGGCAACTGCTCATCAGGTTCTTCTGTGATACCAGTCATAGGCACCTGGCTATAAAATTTAGCAACCTTTTTGAGCACCTTCTACCCATCCACAGTTTGGTAATACCCTGGCTCTTTGTTGTTGTCTTGCCTGTTGCCATTGCTGATGGAAGGCTTGTGCATGATAGCCATAAAAGGCCCAACACTCTCTATAATTCTTGGGGGAACACCATCTTGGCAGTATAAAAGGCTGTACACTAAGGGCACTCTCTCAATAGTGGTGTTATTTGCTGTTATAGTGGTGTTGACTTTGGTGGCCTTCCTGGACAGCTTGGCAACTCTTGGGTTGATATGATTGGTTCTGCCAGTCAGGGTGGCCAGGGTTTTTTCTGCGGTGACTGTGTGGCTTGAGTTTAATCCCTAGCTCAGAGCTGCTCCAACTTTCTGCATCATGGACTGCAGCCGCTCTGTTAGAACCCCATAAGGGGATCCATATTGGCAGCATACTCCTCCGGCTCCTTGGCTCTGTTTCTGTGATGGGTCCATTTTGGTATAAAGATAGAAGCAAAACAAACAAGTCTATGGATCTAGTTTATTTATTGAATCTTTATCTGGCTAGATTTATTTGCATGGAAGCTTGTAGTTGCTACGGCTGATTTCAAATTGGGTTATAAATCTTCCATGTTGATCATCTTTGGTTGTTAATGGGCTCTTTTAGCTGTATGTATTGATGGATCATATTTTTTTGGATTCTGATCCCAAAACAGATGCTCAGAAGGGTTATTTTCTTTTTTTACTCTAAATTATATCTCTTAATTAGGATGGACCAGTAATGGTATTCTAAATTGGCTGATCTGATTTGATATCTGTTATTTTTGTTGTCTGTTTCAGTTGCTATTAGAGATTGATATTGGATTGAGCTTTTAACTTTTGTGAAGAGTTTGGTGTGCTCTTGAAAAATGTAGTAACATAGTAGATTTGTTCTGTGACTAAACCTCATTTGTTCTGGTGTGTGGGGTATTTGTTGTCAAATTGTCATATGTTGGTTTCCAGTTTACATAGGTCCTTGTGTGGCTGGACTAGGGCTGTGTTGGATTTTGGACAGGTGGCTCCTTTTCTTAAAAGGAGCACCCATCTGAAATCTGGAAACAATTTCAAGAATCTTCTTTGAGAAGATTCTCTCATAATTGTTTCCTTCTACACCCTTCTGGGGATGAGGAATTTCAGAATTTTTTTTGCAATATTTTTTTTACTTTTCTATTATTTAAAAATCAAAGTAGTCAAATTTGAAATTAAAGAAGTATTTAGAAAATAAATTTTATTATTATTTTTTATCAAAAATATTTTGAATACAGAAGGCAAAAAGCCTTTCACTACCTTCTTTTTTCAGTGCTTTCAGATTCCCCTAGGCTGGGGGAATCCAAAAGAAGATTATGGGGAAGGGAGGACGGGACGATTACAGCAAATGCCGTAATTGTCTCTTTTTTGGGCTGCCACTGCCCTAGGCTGGACATGTTTCCAAACAGCCCACAATTTCTGTGGAAATGGCTTTGATTTGTATCTAAAAGGTTGTAATTTGTTGTGTGGCTGGACCGATTTTTTGGAACTGAACGACTTTCCTTTACCTCAACAGGGTTGAAAACTACTGTATAGAACTCCAAGGATTCATTATTCAACTCAAGCAGAGGAAGGAGAAGCGGTATCAGAGGGGGACAGCAGCACCTGGGGAAGCTCTCTAAAGCCACTCAGATCAATTATGGAGTAATGGATAGTAGAGAGACTGTTTATTGAAATCAAGGGGGCAGGGAGTTTGAACCATAGAACTTTTTCAAGCGTGTGGCTGATTTGGATATTCCATGTTGGGTCCAAATTAGAAACTGGTACCTCGATTTGCACGAGATAGTAGGATTGAGCAGGGTTTAGAATAGGTGCTGAAGTGATGGGTTGGATGTTGAGATATGGTTCTCGACCTATAGAAATCTCCTTTTGAAGCCACATGTGGATCTTGCTGGGTCCGTGGTTGAAATTTAAATCCATAGAATCCTAGGCTACTTCGTCCCAGCTCCAGCTAGATTCCAGCTCGGGGCAACTCAGACCAAAGTTTTATTTCTGATGGTTAATATCGAGCTCCGTCTTATCTGTAGCGGCTTGGTGCCGGAAGCTAGCCGGGTCTGAGCCGAAGCTTCCCTACAAGGGCAAGCAAATTTTAATTTTAAAGAGACGAGATCTAACTAAGTTGACTCCTTATAACTCAGCTTGTAATTGTTTATACCACAACTAACTTTACAGATCAGGCAAGCATTTAGAGTTTTTTTTGAATCCTGGCTCGTTATAGTTTTTTTGCTTGATCCAATGCTTTTACTTCAATATACCTGAAAGATCGAAGCAAATGATTTGATATTGGGTTCCTTTCTCTTGGGGCGTATTGTCGATTGTTTTTTAAAAGGCAGGTTTCAGGGTTTTTGAAAATTTCTGTTTTATTTCACATCTTTTCAGACTTGGTTTGAAGCATGTTTTATACCTCCTGAATTTTGATACTTGAAATTCACTTTAAGTTGTCCGCTCCAAATAAGAAGGCACAGTTTTGCCATTCCTTTTATTTATAACTTCCGGTTTGCTTCTCTTTACGTCTGCGTTAGGGTTTCTACTTTTCAGTATCGTTTCCCTTTAAGTTTCAAATGACCCAAGCATCTATTCCCACCGGTATCATTTACTTGCCGGTAAATGTTTTCCTCTCTCGGGATTGATCGATGCCGCTGCACTGCTCCATTTAAACCCCTCAGTAAAATATTGGTTTGCTGGAGACTTACCGTACCCTTGAACCATGCTCCTGAATTTGCGGGCTTGGATCTCATCGTATTATAGCTTTTTTATCTTAGCCTTGGCTTCCTCTTTTGATTTTCAGTATTCATGTACTTGGCAGCTCCTTATTGATACCGAAGCACCGATAAAATATTAACTCCCCTTTAGACTTATCTAGAATGAACCAGAACCCCCCCAAGGTACCTTATTCCATATGGCACGAACTGACATGTCTAGGCTTCCCAAGATATTTCCGAGTCGCTTTCAGGGAAAAGGTTCAAAGTTAACTGCATTTCCAACAACGGAAGCTGCGGGTGCAAGTCTGGGCTGTCGTCCGAACAAGATCCCGAGTCGATCTTCCTGGTCCTTAGCAAACTTATCCATGTTTTGGACCCCTCCCCTCCCACCAAAGGTACCTTAGCTCTGATCCGATGATTTAACCTGGAAGTAGCCAACGGTATTAATGGGAAGCACAATCTCAATGCCGTTTCAAATGCTGAAATACCCGCCTCTGAAGCTATCAACAACATCAGCCCTGCTCCTAAAGCAACTAATAGTTCCACTGATAATGATTCTCACACCAAAGATTCAAGCTGCGCTGCCAATGAGTTTGGTGCACCAGAGTATCAACCAAATACTGACACTTGGGAAACAGATGCCAATGCAATGGAAGTTGAATGGCCTTGTGAGTCCGATATAATGCAGATGGATGATCCGAATAAAGAAGTCGCTGCTCCTAATGTCATCTCTAGCGATGGCATCAAAGAGGCTAGCAATAGTGAGACTTCTGCCGATCGTGATGCCAGCGATATGAATGTGGCAGAAGTGCTAGATGATAGTGCGGAGAGTTCTTCTTCCGCAGACAGCGATTCTAACGATGAATCTTCCAACAGCACCGAAGATCAAACGAATGAGAGCTTTCGTGTCAATATTAGCAGCGATGGAGATGGTGTGAGTTTGTATTCTGGCATTAATGATGGCGATTCGGGCAATGAGGATCTGAATGACGTTGACATGGACGCCAATATAGATAGAAATGAAGATCATGTTGCAGTTGAAAGTATTGGCATGGAATCCGATTGTATCGACCTTGAAGCTACATCGGAAGCCCCCAAAGCGGAACAGAAAACCAAGCATGTGAATAAAGCTCATCGCGTCCAGCCTGCAGTGGAAGCTGATGCCGCTGCAAAAAGTATCACATCTCGTGTTGTTAACCGTGAGATTATAGATTTAACTTTGTCTTCTCCACCTTGCTCACCTCTAGAGGCTTCAAGGCCTATACAGCTTCAGCCAAGTCCAAAAGTGAAAACGCTTCCACAAGAGTCTCAGCAGGAAAGCTTGTCGGGAAATAGTCGAGTTTCTCCTCAGGATGGCTCTGACAGGAGCTTTAAGTCTGAGCAGGCCAGCAGGCAAGCGCTAAACCTACAGCCTCCTGCACCATCTAATCCCATACCAAACTCTCTGCCCACCCCTTTTTATTCTAGACCTCCTTTTTCTGCAGAAGCTAGGCCCCACCAAACGTCAAAAGTTCTACAAGATAACTCACTAAAATCAGCTAATGAGAGTTATCCTGGACTTCCTTATCAGACCCAAGGTTTCACATCCCAGAACCAATCTGAATATGGGGATTCAAATGCTCAGTTTAGAGATCTCAGCTTCTATTCAAATAACCCAGATGCTGATCCTTCAAAAGTAAGTAGCAATCCCCTTTTTTACTTATTCTTTAGCCCTTTATCCCCGTCCAAAGCCCAATTCCTGGGGCTCAGGCAGTTATCCAGAATCCAAACTACAATGCCTATGCTTCAGCATCTCAACAACCCCAAAGCACCCCAGGTCTCCCCTTGAGTCCACGTACTATGACCTCATTTGCAGCTCATGCTGCGTCCTTTCCTATGCCTTCGGGTTATAGCACGCCTATAGTTATCCAAAATATCTTTGTCTTTCCTTCTGCTCCTCCTGCAAATAACCAAAGACCTTGAGCTTATTTTGGATATCTATCATGCACAGTATGTATACCTTAAGTTCTATACTTATGGTATCACTTGGCTTGTAGAATGCTCCAGAAAGCCAATATTTAGAATGGGTGCTTATAAAGCTTAATAAATTATCTTTAGATTTATTAAAGTTTTTCTGCTTGACCTCACAATACTGCTTTATCTTTATTGCTGTATTTAAACCACGTAACTCATTCTATGCAGACAGGACAGCTTAAGCAAAGAAGCTCAGCTTTATTTGTTGTCAGTCTTTATAAACCTCTTGTCCCATCGATGGTCCAAAGTATTAAAGAGAACCGATATTAATGTATCTGATTTCTTTAAGAGTGTTTCAACAATTTCAAATCCAATCCAACGCTTCTCAATTCTTTATTCCGAATCAAGGATCATCTAACTCCAAGAGGCAAATCTATTGCATGGCAGAGCAGTTCAACTAACCCGCCACCAAAACCCCAATATAATCAACCACCGACAGAGAACCAGCATGGGTACCCAGAACGAAACCGTGCTAGGAAATACCCCACTTCCATTCCTACCATAACACCGACCAATCCATCGTTGATACCCATTATTTAAACATCAGAATGAAGCTGAGTTTCTCGGCCAACAGATTTAATTAGAGATACCATCAGGTTAAGGAAAACAATGGTTTAAATTGGAGCAAACATCAAGCTCTACTTGAAAACGAACCACAGATCACTCGAGAGTGCCCTGAAAGCCGAAACTAAAGAATCAACCAGATAGAGATGAAGCCTAGGGAATGATAAGGACAGTTCTCCTAAATCCCTTAAAGAAGGATCTGAGAATAACACCAGAGTGGTTGGAATAAGTGCCCTGAATAAACTTCAAGTTTGAACTCAAGACAGGTCCTTCACCCACAGCTGATAATACCCCTTGTTGTATTGGTATTGCCAGGTGATAAGTTTAGGTACTTCAATGGTAAGGGAAGCCAATCTGGAGTTGAAGTTGCTGGTACACAGGCTCATAAAAACATGGAAGTGCAAAGTAAGGGTGCAGGATATCTCAAAAATTAAGGATAAACAATGTCAAATTAACAGGCTCAACCCGCCAGCAAGGTTCCAAGTAAGCAGGTTTGTGACCCGCAATCCGATTATCTGGTCACTTGAAGCCAGACTAGGAAGTCAACTCAAATTACCAAATCCAACAACATGAACAGATGATGATCCCTTATGGTGGATACCTTGTTTTGGCGCTTGACTCATTACCAGGATCAAGCCACCCCCTTCACCATCCAACCGTGTGATCAACACAATCATGTTCCTGTTACCCATTGATTCACAATAACTATATAATCACTATATCTCAATAAAGAATATTATCTAGTCTCCAGATATTTTCCCCTTGTAACTTTTCTAAAACAGTACAGTTAGGACATTGGTAGCACAGGGAGGGTTTCTATCCTACCACCATTTTCATAATTCTGCCTGTTGCCCATACTTGTTGTGGTCAACAGATATATAAAGTAATTATGTCCAGGCTCCACGTGGACTGGATGCCCTATACGCCACAGACCAGGATACCAGAAGGGTACACACTATACCAAAACATGGTGATGCCAGTCCCCGCCTTTAATGCCTTATCAGCACAAGGATCCTTCTCAGCCCCCTCCTCTATACCTTGGGCCACCAACAAAAACATCATGCCCACCACATAGCTCAGCCACTCTGCAGTGCCGCCTTGAATTGTTGGAAGGAGCAAAAATTGACACACCACAGCATGGATCCAACCTGCCCAAAGCAAGCTGACCCAGATAGAGTGCCCAACATGTTTCTGGATTGCGGAGATATCCATGCACCTGACTCAGGATACAGGAACCTGGTGCAACAAGTGGCATGAGGATCACACCAAGAAGGACTGGAACACCTTTGAACGGGACTTCTTAGTAAGGTTTATAATGAAGGACACTGCCCTTATGATCATCCACCAAGTAAAGAACCTGATGCAGACAAGCACAGTAAAGGAACTCACCTGAGCCTACAAAGAGCTACACCTATAAGCACCCTTGGTTATGATATTTGATAATATGGCCACACACATCATGTACTACAACCCTCTCAAGTTGCATGTAATGGGGCAGATCAATCTAAACCAAGCCGTCAACCTCCAGAGCCTGTACTGCAAGGCAGAGAAAGCAGAGCAAACTTCTAACGCGCTGCACAAGGCACAAACCAGGGAAAAAGAAAGACCCAAGCACTCTCACCCCCAGTACATTCCAGCTACCCTCCGCCTGACAGCAGTAATAGGGCAGGCAACCAACCCTTAAACTGCAATGGTCATAATAATGGAAACACTGAACAGTCAAACCACATCCACTTCAGAGTCAGCACTACTCAGGATAACCAGGACAAGGGAAAATCCTAGGGAGAGCACTAAGCAAGCCAAGCTCTCACCGCCAAACTCCTGCCTTGCCCAGCAACAAGTACCATAGAAAGACATGTATCAGCGTATAATGATCCAGGTCCCTTCAGGAGAGCCAGTAATCTATACCATTGTCAGGCATCCCAACAAATTGATGTCTTATCCTTCCCACTTTCAAAGTTACACAGATTCAGAACAGCTGGATTTAGGTGCTGATTGTACCCTTGTCAACAGCAGTTTTGTGAACGGGTTCAAGCTAGCTACCAAATCCTTTGCCGGCTAAGAGCCTGGTTTTGGCCAATGATAATCACATTGCTGTTACCTGGGAAGCTTTCTTTTTCATCATGCTAGAGAACCTCCACTCCATCATCCCAGGACCTGTTGTAAACTTCCCCAGATTTGCTGAGGCACTTGGCTTGGACTGGCTGAGAACAATAACCCCACCTGGACTGGGCCACCTCCATATTGACCATCAAACGAGAGGGAGCCAACCGTCAAACTTACCCTGACAGGGTAGACCAACTTCTTCAGGAACATGTGTTTGTATGTGTTTCAGAGACCCAAGAAGAAAAGGACAACCACAAGGTGATTGGTTGGGACTCCTGCCAGTACAAGTTCATACACTTTAAAGACCAACAAGATACTTTCACACCCCCAGGATCAGGAGATAGTGGCCTGAAATCCAGAGATCTTTAAGGAAGCCCTTCCAGGACTGACAGCCAAGAAACACTTACAGTACACCATCCAACTCAAGGGTGCAGCTCCCAAGGATTGGCTCATATACTGCCTCACTCCCAATGAGGATGGTGCAATTTAAACCCACCTTAAAGAAGCTCTTGAAAGGGGACTTGTCTGAACTTCACAATCCCCTTTGGGGGCTGCTGTACTCTTAGTAGCAAAGAAAGATGGTTCCCTCAGGTTGGTCACCAACAATTGCGGGTTCAGCAAGGTTACTGTCAAGAATTTCTCCCCCTCCCATGCATTGACAACCTCTTTGATGCCTTGGGAGGGGCAATAGTCTTCTCTGAGATTGACCTGGCCGCTGGGTATAATTGAATTCCCGTCAAAGAGGAAGAGATCCCAAAGACTACATTCCAAACTGAGTCTGGCTGGGCAAGTGTGTCATGAATGCCACCATTCACCATGTTTCAATTTTGCCTTCAATGGTTATTTTGAGAATGAACCTCTCTCTTTTGTGTTTGCCCTTTGAAATGAGTCTGGCTCTGAATTGGGAAATTTGATTGTTTAGTTTCCTGATTCTGCGCAACTCACTTGCCCCACTCATGCTTGTGGCAAGTGATCCTACCGTCCATGTATTATTTTGTGGTAAAGCTACACAGTATATATTACATTTCACTTTTACCAATAAAAATTAAGTTATATTCACATTTTTGTCTTTTTGTTGTCACGTACTTTGACGCCTCTCTAGCCACGTCTAGCAGATATTATTCAATCAGGACCACAAGTTAATTGCATAGCCTTCCCTGCCATTCTAACCAAGACTTGGTATAAATCCAATCCTAAGGTTAGGATTCCTTGTTATGACTCTTTGCTGCACCTCAGATCACAACAAAGTGCCTTGTGCTGAACTTTAAAATGGCTAATGCCCCGTCAATCTTTGTCAGGCTCATGAATGAAAACTTTGCGCCACACATTGGAAACATGGGCTGGTCTACTTATACAACCTTGTTGTGCACTTCCTAACCCCTGAACAGCATCACAAGGATCTGGAGGCAGTGTCTTCACCTTTGGCACAACGTAGACTGCTTGTCAAGCCATCCAGATGCCAGTTCTACCCAGAACGGCTCCCCTCCCTAGGCCACATGGTTTCCAAAGACAGCATCAGGCCTGAAAAACAGAAGATCCAAGCCATATGCAAAATGCCACCCCCAAGGACAAGGGGGAACTTGGAACCTTCTTAGGCACAATAGCCTATGTTTGCCTATTTATCCCAGACTGCGGCATCCTCATGGCACAACTATTGGCAATCACAGGTGTCAAGTCAAAGTTTGTAAGCACCCCATAACAAGACCTGTTTCTGCTGCCTAAAAGAAAAGGCGGGTATCTTCCCCAATCCTGCAATTCCCCAAAAGAGACAGGGATTATCAGATGGAAACAGAAACCTATAACACATCTATTGGGGGTGTACTTCATATCAGAACAGACTTGGGCAACTTCTTGCCTGTAGCCTATGAATCCCAAAAATTGACTGATGGAGAGTGCTGTGATCCAATGCATAACAAGATGTTGTTGGCCACTGCACACTGTCTAGTCAGGTGGTGCTGCTACTTGGAGAGAAAAGAAGAGCTCAGTGCCTTGAAAGACCACAAGTCCATCATCTATTTCCAACCCCAGGCTAACCTCTCCTGGCAGCAGGCAGCTGGATGGTGTTCTTGGAAAAATTCAATATTAATCTTCAATATGAACCTGGACTGGAAATAGTAACAGCTGATGCCTGCTCACAACTATACATGAAGGCTGCAAGAGGAAAAAAACATGTTAAAACCAGACTGGCCACTCCTAGTACTCCACAACAAGATAAGGGATCCCCCATGGGCACAAAGAAAATTACCTGAGACATTGTAGTAAATAATTCACATCTGTTTGTGGACGTCTATGGAACCCTCCACTGCAAAATGTCTAACAGGGCAATTTCAGGGACCCACTTGAGAGGGAACAAGTTACCAATCTGATGATCCAAGGCCCCTAAGTTAAGCCCTGCAATAACCAAACCAATAGGAAATGTAACCATAGCCAGGTGACCAAAGTGCCCTAGGAATTCAAATCAACCTATCATTGAACTGAATCTTCCCAGTAAGTAATATCCTACCATGCAAGTCAACAGATATAAGGAAGCATTTGGTCTAACCACAACAGGTTCAGAAAGGGGAAGTAGAGTGGTGGATTAATCATTTTGGAACTTTCTTCCCCAGTGTCCTGAGGGGTATTTGAACCAACCGTTGGCCAGGGACTCCTTCTGGTGAGAATCATCAGGTGAAAAATTATTCCAGTCTGTGGTAGAGTTGGGGTTTCAAGGGTCAAGACCACAGAAAGTAAAAGGGCTAGAAACCAGAACAGGAAATGACTTCCTCTCATGGCTTCAAAAATTATTGCAAGGGATGAGTGTAAACAAACTTAATAGAGAAGAAATATCTTTATTGTTGGAAAAAGTAGAAATAATAGATATTGCTCAATTAAATACCCCAGTAGAGGGCTGATAACATTTAAGAGGATAAAGTGATAAGAGAGGATTTACATTCTTGTTTCACTAGGCTTATGGATGAAATTAATAATTTTACCATGTGTAAGTGGACCTGGATCTTAATAAAATTTATAAGAACATCATACAAGGGGAGGCAAAAAGAACAAGCCACAGGACTAGACACAATTAAGCGGTTAATCTGCTTGATCTCAGTGTAGCTCAAGTACTGAGCCTGGTAAAGATATAGAACCAGTGATTTTCAGAGTGGCAAGAAAGCTGCAAGCAGCCAATCAGTGTGCAAGTGGTAAGTGATGCTGCCAGTTAATCTATTAACAATTACAAAAGTAGATATGAAATCAGGAGAAAAAGTCGAGTGTATTGTAGTAACATAAATAGGTAATTAAAATTGAACCTTTGACTGTAAACTAACATTTGCCTTCTCTTTTGGGTTCCAGGTTAAATCCCTGTTCAAGACATTGTTGGCAAAATTGGATATACTGTAAAATACTTTGCTGTTGACTGTTTGTGTTGGTGTAATATAATTTGGATCATTCATAAAATTAATGTAGGCAGGGAAAAATTCCCTGACAGAAAACCATCCCATACATACCCACTAATCAAAGAGTCAACACCATTCTCTGATACCACACAAGGCCTAGGCCATACCAAGAGCCAAAACCTATACTAGTTCTGAAAATATAAGTCTGGTGGCCCAAGTTGAACCAAGATGTACATGAAGTACTTGAGTAATGCAAGCTGTGCAAAGAGTTTGCCAAAAGTGATACACCACCTAAATCTGTACTACCCATTTGCACCCAACTACCCTTCAAGGTGTGGGGCCTAGACATTTTGAGGCCCATTTCAGGAAAGAACAATGATAAGAAATATATAATCACAGTTATCAACTTTGCTACACGCTGGCCAGTGGTGCAGGCTGTCAAGGCCCACACTGGTAATAATGCGCAGCAATTTATAGGCAAAGAGATCATCGGTAAGTTTGGAAAACCAGAACCATTGATTAAAAACGGAAGCAAGGAATTGACCTATAAAAATACCAATGTCTATATTACCAAGCAAGGCTTGAAATACACTGTAACCACACCATACCATTCTCAGACCAACAACAGGTTCAAGCAGCTGAATAGCAGCCTAGTGCAGGACCTTGCTAAGCTCACTGCTGGGGCACCAGAGGACCGGGAAAAACTCTAGCAACCATACTCTTTGTATGCTGGACCTGAGTGAACAGATCCACTTTGAAGGGCCCTTTTGAACTGGTCTATTAAATACAACCAAACATTTTCTAATCTCTTACTAGGCCCAAATTGGAAATTCCTAACAAAATACTGTCATGTTATGATCCCCAAGTACTCCATGACAACAGTGACCAAAAAGAAAAGGAAGAGAAATGCCATCAAAACACATTAGTCCCTATCCAAGCAAGACACAAAGTTGGTGAAGAAGTATGGGTGATTAACACACACAAGAGTAAACTACATCCCAAGAAAATGGGCCCCATCATTGTATTGAAGGTAAAAAACAAAAACACTTACCCAGTACAAGGACTGGGAAAACTAAACAGGATAAGGTTCTACACCATGACCAGTTGCAACCCTGCAAAGCGCAACAGGAGCAACAAGAAGCTGTCTTCCCTGCAACCAAACAGCAGCTAGTACAGTAAAGCACCTGTGCTCCCAAAAACTTTCTAGCAGATCTTCCTCCTAAGGAAGCCAACCCTCATCCAGGGGGTGTCAAAACAACAGGGTCAACCCCCATTAAGGTTCTGACTAAACAGGTTTGTGGCCTGCAACCCAACTTCCCAGTGACCCAAAGCCAAATGCTGAACTCAACTCAAATTACCAAATCCAGCAACATTATCAAATGAAAATCCCTGTACAGCAGAGAGCTCAGTTTACCCCTTGAATCATTACATGGATCAAGCCACCTCCCTAACCATCCAACCAAGTGGTCTTCACAATAATGTTCCTACTATCCCAATTCACAACAACTATATAAATTCTATATCTCAATAAAGAGCATTATCTAGTTTTCAATTAATTTTCCCCTTGTAACTTTGATAATACAGCACAGTTACAACAATAAGAAAAATAAAATCATGATAAAGCTGGATGCATTTTTTTTATATAAGATAGAGTGGCTAATCTAGTCAAAATAAGAGTCTAAATGGATGAAATTCTGTTTTTTATAAAGAACAAGAAAGGTTAATTCTAACAATTGCAGCAATAAAATGAAGAGGAGCAGGATATAAGGTTGAATATCTATTGAACTATTTAAGCTGGATCTCATACTGTATTTAAATGTTAGCTCTGTGATCCAACAGGGTTTATTTATGGCTTGCTGTAAGATGCTAGACTTTTTTATCCAGGATTGGATCTTTATTTTAAGGCAGCAAATGATATCTTGCATGTAATAATTTTTGTCCTAAACCCATTTAACTATAAAATAGTCTATTACAGTACCACCTTTTATTGAGCTTAAACCTGACTTGAATCTTATTATTCCCACCTAAACAAGCCAAAATACATCAGCTGAGCTATAGACTAAAATATAGTCCAGTAGTACTGTAAATTCAGAACCTAAACATAAAAATTCAGGATTGTCAAATTCTTGGTCCAAATTTCAAATCACTTTTGCGGGCAACTTTGTTGAGTGAAAATTAAAATATTTAATAAAAGCAACCATTTAATTTGACTTTTTTGGTTTATGTAAATTGGCAAATTTTGAATCTCTTGAGCAGATAACTCAACTAATAAAAGACAAAACACAGCAAACAAATGAGTGATACATAATCAGAAATGCAGCATTTCAATGTAAAATTTGAGATTTCTTATATTTCAAACAAATCATAGACATCATTTTAAACTTAAAAAATCTGAAATTGTGGGATTTTCAAATCCAAGAACCAAGTTTCAAATCATAATTGCAAGGAATTTGAAATAAATATAATTTATGGGTGTCTCAAAAAGAATGATAAAGGATCTAGAGTGGATTTGTGCCAATTCTTTTAGAAAGTACAGGAATTCTCAAAAATCAGCCTATTCCAGTTTAGGACAGCTAAAATTTAGATCATAATATTCACTGGCTTAATATACTTAACAATAAAATTGATTAAAATATACACTTCTCTTTTTGAGTTTAATTTTTTAATGTAAAATTTATTCTGTCTTCTTTATAATAATAACCAAGTCAACAAGCTGTTCCCTGGCCTTGACAAAATTATTCAGGGCTACGCTGGGTCTTCCAATAGTGAAGCCTCTGTCTATGACCACTCCTAACCCGCAAGCCTCTCCCCAAGCGCTACCCAGGAGTGTGTTCTTTCTCCCATGTCCTCAAGCATGGCCCTGTTTTCCCATCTTGCACAGGCAGCTGCTAACCCAAATCACATATCAACAATGGTATCTGGAACCAGCCAATTGAGCCAATTAGTCACCCAGGGAACCCAGAATCTAAAACAACCAATCAGATGATGCTGTCTGGTTCCCAAGACAGACATATCCCACCTCTAGCCAATCAGCCTGCAAGACACAGAAGAAAGCTAATTACCCCAGATATTGTTCTCAAAATGATTGAAAAACAAGGGATGCTTATGTCCCTTGGGGAAATTGTGGCCACAATGGGTTTTGCAAAGTTCACTGTGGCTGCAACCCTGCAAGCCCATGTCAATTGTGCCCCCCTCCCAAGAAGACCCTAGTGGAGCCCGTACGTCAACTGAAGGTGAAAAAGTCCATCCCCTCATGATGATCATCATGGAATGTGACCTGTAGATGCCCTTGGTCCAGGTTTGTCTCCAAATGGGACTCCATGACATTTTCACAAATAACAGAACAGTTTATTTGTGGATGTACAGTGTTGTGGTTGCTGCTAGAATCTTGTCCAATCAGGTTCTCACTGGCCCCAGTTTGGTGGGTACCAACCCATACAATTCAATCACTATTACTTTTATTAAAGGGAGGGCAATGAGGACGCGCAATGGCACCATCTTCTTGTTGTATGTCAAGATTTCTGCAAGCATCCAAGAGTATGGATAAAGTGTATACAATCTGACTTCTACAAGCGCAGCCCAATCTTGTATCAATTTGTTGGGGATTTTTTTTTGGAAATTCCCCATTGGGTGTCAATCATTACTTGGCAATATCAAACACCACAGATGGGTATGCCTACCAGAAAGAGCTCAAGGACATGCTGGAGGAGTGGGCTACCCAACACGCTGTGTATACAGTTGTACTGAGTGCAGAGATGAAGCAGCAGGAATGGGCAACCAAGGAAATTTTGGCTGCAGGGCATACCTGCTGATCCTACCCTATCAACCCCGCTGACATGCATCTTGCAGATGTATGTCTTTATAATTTTGCTTCTTCTCTCAGGCACTTAAAGCCTGCCACATACAATAAACTGTGCACCCAAATTGAGAAGAGTTATGAGCTTTTCCATCCATATTTGTCCAGGACCTATCAGATCTTGTCATTTTCTATGCAAGTGATAGTGATACTTCCATAAAGGACTCCTGCCTCCCCCCATGCCCATAAATTTGGTTTTTCAAGCCTACATACGTGACAGAAGAAGAATTTGAGCAATTGAATCAATCAGCTCTTGCTGCCTCTTCCCAGTCAACAAACCAAGCCTCCCCAACTCCCTCATCAAGACCAAGCCACCCGCCTTCTAACCCAGAATCTCAAGCCAACACATTCTCTTCCCACTACCTCTGATGCTTTCCCTTTCACTGGTGCAGATGATAGAGATGTACATTCTGCCTATTCCCTCCCCTACTTGTCCTTTGATGAGTAAAATAAAACCTTTCTTTGTGACAACTTATTAAAATTGATATCATTTCTTTTGTATATAACTAATAACATAATCCTTTTACATTATTGACATTCTCATAATCAATAAAATGTTATACATTTTATTAATACCTTATAATTATTTGCATGAATATTTTTCATTATCAATAATAAATTAAGCACCACATATTTAAATGTTATATTATAATATTACAATTAGACTTCAACTCTTGATATTATGATATTATGTGTATAACTCAATGCATTTTATTTGATAAAATTCATTGTAAATGAGGTCTTTTTCATTGTAATTTATTTAAATGGTTTATGTTTATATTAGAGAGCCATTAACGCTTAGTACAAATATTGATAAATAGTGCATTTTACAGCCTGCATATTTACCTATTGATAATAATTCTGTAAACTTTTTAGTCAGATTTTGCAAGGTAATAATAATGTAATGGGTTAATAAGCATTAATTTATTAATCCATTACATTATTATTACCTCACAAAATCTGATTAAAAAGTTTACAGAATTATTATCAATAGGTAAATATGCAGGCTTTAAAATGCACTATGTATCAATATTTATACTAAGCGTTAATGGCTCTCTAATATAAACATAAACCATTTAAATAAATTACAATGAAAAAGACCTCATTTACAATGAATTTTATCAAATAAAATGCATTGAGTTATACACATAATATCATAATATCAAGAGTTGAAGTCTATTTGGAATATTCTAATATAACATTTAAATTTGTGGTGCTTAATTTATTATTGATAATGAAAAATATTCATGTGTTGAAGGTAGTGTCAAGAATCTGGATGTACAAGTATTCTGGCTACTGCCAACCCACTTAACATACAGTCATCGCCTGATTTGGTGCCCTCCCAATATAAAGTTCAACATAACAGAAATGGCAACTAAGCAATATCACACGGCTGTCCTAGTATCTGGTGACTCAAACCCATCCTGCACATGACCAACCCCTAGGTTTGATCTAACTAAATCTCTACCACAGCTAAAGCTATATAAGTCTAAAGTATTATCCAATAAAATATACTTCTCTTCTTTCTCAATTCCATATTTGAATCTTCCCCAAAAGGCGCTCCTCATCAGTAGTACTAAAATTCAGTTTTTTGATGTAATTCAAACAAAATGTCAAATATCTATAACTTGATAAATGAATTAGAAGCACACCTGCAAAAGGTTGTTAAATAGAAAAAAAATATCAGTGAACTAGTAACAGGAAAGCTGTGTAACAGATGCCAGCCATTGATCCAGCCAAAGGAAGATGCTCTGGATAAACTAGGAAATATTATAGATGAAAAGAACAAAGAAGTGTTACTCAATCTACAGGGAACAGTCTTATCAAGTCTGAAGTTCAATGACACAGCCTACAATTTATGGGAGTTCTGGCAAGGGGACAAAGAAAACAACAAGAAAATCAAACTGATTGAAGGAACTGAAATATCAAAGAAAATAAACACTAAGGAAGAGGAAGCTAATCAAATGGAAACAGATGAAAACAAAGCAGAATCAAGAAGCAGAAGCGCCAAAAGAAACAATGAAAATTTATCAAATGCAGATCAAGAGGAAGCACAAAAAGGCTGAAAATAAGGAAGATAAGACCCAGGAAATCAAATGAAGAGCAGCTAACGCTCATGAAGTTTGCTGAAGGGGCACCTGTGGCTGAGGGGGCCAAAGGGAAAACAATCAATAAGTTTTTTATGTTTTACTTATATTTACTTTAGTTATAACTAGGAATGGGGATGGGGTCACTAAAGTGGCAGCCTTTACGCCCAGTTGGTTTTATGGGGGTTACCAAT
Organism: Entomophthora muscae; assembly: GCA_014839935.2. Lineage (NCBI taxonomy): Eukaryota > Fungi > Entomophthoromycota > Entomophthoromycetes > Entomophthorales > Entomophthoraceae > Entomophthora > Entomophthora muscae. The sequence continues at coordinate 1,481 of QTSX02000062.1, read as the reverse complement.
CACTGGTAGCCCATGCAAAGAAAATAAATAAAAATGAAATAAATAAAATAATTCAAATGAACATGAATAATTTTGCAAATATTGAAGCAAAAACCAAGGAATATTTACCACCCACAGGTTGCTCGTCATGGATTAGGGAAGCATATGAAATAGGAGCAAACATCAATTTCAAAGAGATGACTGAAATTTGCGAGATATTAAGATAAACTTTGATGAATATATTTATGAAAGTATTCCAAATTGCCCTTTTCAAACATAAATGAATATGAAAAAATCTAATAAAAATGACTTTCAAATATGAACTAAATATCTTAAAACTAAAATTTTCATTTAAGTGTTCAAAGCATTAACAAATAAAGTTGGGGACACAGTCCTCATGAATACGTTTAAACCTTTATTTATTTTGTTTGCCAAGGCATGGGGGGCGTATACAAGTTGGGCGCCCTCTGAAACCATATTTAAGTTCAGCCAAACGTCCTACATCAACAGATTAACTCAAATATATAAAAAATTATACATGTTTTCTGAAAAATATACCTCTCAAAGGATTCACGTTGCAATATACCTAGGAATCCTATTACATTGCATATTAAAAACAAACATTAAAAAGTTGGAGGATGTACCAATAAAACTTGACATATGCCAATTAGCACTAGAATGCCAGAAGACACCACGGGGTATAGGACAGTTGAGCACGTTTGTATAACTCCTTTGCATTGGCATTGTTGTATGGGTACTATGTGCCTCCCAAAAAGAACCTGTTAATTGATTTGCTTAGCTGATTGCCTTTTATTAAGAGTTCAGTAACCACTGGGGTGCAGAGCGCCACCCCTCTTACAATTGCATCCAGAGTTGTCCACCACATACAGCTGAGTACATGGATCCAATTAGACACATTAGCAGAAAATTTGATTTTGGGGTATAATTCCCCAGAATAATTGCATTACCTTTGCAATTGCATCTCCCTAATAAATTATCTTCCCTTGCAATTTAACTTTTATATCTATTTTATTTTTTAATTTTTAATTTTAAGTTTTAATTTTGATATTTTAATTTTGATATTTTAATTTTAAATTTAATATTTTAATTTTGATATTTTAATATTTTAATTTTAATATTTTAATTTTAATATTTTAATTTTAATATTTTAATTTTAATATTTTAATTTTAATATTTTAATTTTAAATTTTAATTTTAATATTTTAATTTTAAATTTTAATTTTAATATTTTAATTTTAAAATTTTAAAATTTTAAATTTTAAATTTTTTTGAAATTTTAATGTTTAACTTTAATTAATTAAATTATAATAGTAATTTATCTAAATATATTATAAGGCAGTAGTTATAGTAAGTGAACACGTGAAATAATAAAACATAATTTAAAAATGTGTTTATTTAGTTGCTCGTTGAGCACGGGTTCATATATTACATAGTTAAAAAACAAGAACTGAATTTATCCGCACTAAGCGGCCTGCTCCACT